>ML280355.1:0-34843 GCA_005239495.1 Nicotiana undulata
TAAGGTTACTATCAAGAACAAGTATCCTTTGCCGAGGATTGATGACTTATTTGATCTGCTTCAAGGTGCTACGGTGTTCTCTAAGAAAGACTTGAGGTCTGGTTATCATCAGCTGAGGATTAGGGCATCTGATGTGCCTAAGACAGCTTTTCGCACTCGTTATGGGCATTATGAGTTTTTGGTCATGTCGTTCGGGTTGACTAATGCCCCCGCTGCTTTTATGGAGNTATGATATTTTGATATACTCTCGCAGCTGAGAGGAGCACGAGCAACACCTCCGAGTCGTCCTCCAGACTCTGAGGGATAGGAAGTTTTATGCCAAGTTTTCTAAGTGTGAGTTCTGGTTGAGTTCTGCAGCATTCTTGGGCCACGTGGTATCGGCAGAGGGAATTCAGGTGGACCCGAAGAAAGTTTCAGCAGTTAGAGATTGGCCTAGGCCCACTTCAGCCACAGAGATTCGAAGCTTCTTGGGCCTCGCAGGCTATTATCGCCGGTTTGTGGAGGGGATTTCATCTATAGTAGCCTCTATGATCAAGTTGACGCAGAAGAGTGTTCAGTTCAGATGGTCGGAGGAGTGTAAAGCGAGCTTTCAGAAGCTCAAGACTACATTGACCACAACACCAACGTTGGTACTGCCCACAAGTCCAGGTTCTTATACCGTGTATTGTGATGCTTCGCGAGTTGGGTTGGGTGCAGTGTTGATGCAGGATGGAAGAGTTATAGCCTATGCTTCACGTCAGTTGAAGATTCACGAGAAGAACTATCTAGTCCATGATTTGGAGCTTGCAGCTATTGTTCATGCCTTGAAGATTTGGAGGCACTATTTGTATGGGGGTACCGTGTGAGATATTCACGGATAACAAGAGTTTACAATACTTGTCTAAGCAAAAGGAGTTGAATATGAGGCAGAGGAGGTTGTTAGAGTTGCTGAAGGATTATGACATTACTATTCTCTATCATCCGGGAATGGCCAATGTGGTGGCCGATGCCTTGACTCGGAAGTCAGTCAGCATGGGTAGTTTGGCTTATCTATCAGTTGGAGAGCGACCTTTGGCTTTGGATGGTTAGCCAATCGATTTGTTAGATTGGAGGTTTCTGAGGGTGGAATTGTCTTGGCCCATACCGTTGCTCGTTCTTCATTGTATGATCGTATTCGCGCCAGGCAGTATGAGGATCTTCATTTGTGTGCTCTCAGGGATGCGGTTCGGCACGGACGTGTCAAGCAGGTCACAGTTGATGCTGAGGGATTTTTGAGATTGCAGGATCGTATATGCGTTCCGGATGTTGATGGCATTCGTGAGTTAATATTGCAAGAGGCCCATAGTTCCCGGTATTCCATTCATCCGGGCACCGCAAATATGTACCAGGACTTACGGCAGGATTATTGGTGGCGTAGAATGAAGAAGGACATCATGGCTTATGTGGCTCGGTGCTTGAATTGTCAGCAGGTTAAATATGAGCACCAGAGACCCGGTGGTTTGATGCAGCAGATTCAACTTCCCGAGTGGAAGTGGGAGCGTATCACGATGGATTTTGTAGTTGGACTCCCACGGACTCCGAGGATAGTTGATGCAGTATGGGTTGTTGTAGATAGGCTGACCAAGCAAGCACATTTTCTTCCGGTGGCGGTTTCATCTTTAGCAGAGAAGTTAGCTCAGATCTATATGAGAGAGATTGTCAGATTGCACGGTGTGCCCTTATCTATCATATCAGACCGAGGTACGCAGCTTACCTCCCATTTTTGGAGAGTATTTCAGCGAGTGTTGGGAACACAGATTAAGTTGAGCACATCATTTCATCCCCAGACGGACGGGCAGTCTGAGCGTATTATTCAGATTTTGGAGGATATGTTGCGGGCTTGCGTTATTGATTTTGGTGGTTGATGGGATCAGTTCTTGTCTTTAGCAGAGTTTGCCTATAACAACAGTTACCAGTCGAGTATTCAGATGGCTCCGTATGAGGCGTTGTATGGTAGACGATGTCGGTCTCCAGTCGGATGGTTTGAGCCTGGAGAGGCTAGGCTATTGAGTTCTGAGTTAGTCCAGGATGCCTTGGATAAGGTGAAGATTATTCAGGATAGGCTTTGTACAACTCAGTCCAGGCAAAAGAGTTATACGGATCGCAGAGTTCGAGATTTGGCTTTCATGGTACGAGACCAGGTGTTCCTTCGAGTGTCGCCTATGAAGGGCGTGGTGAGATTCAGAAAGAAGGGCAAGTTGAGCCCTAGGTATATTGGTCCATTTAAGATTTTAGATAAGGTAGGAGAGGTGGCCTACAGACTTGCCTTGCAACCTCATTTATCAGCAGTGCATCCTGTGTTTCATGTATCCATGCTCCGGAAGTATATTGTGGATCCATCTCATGTTCTTGACTTCAGCGGTGTCCAGTTGGATAAGGATCTGACTTATGAGGAGGGACCGATAACTATATTAGATAGGCAGGTTCGTCAGCTGAGGTCGAAGAGTTATCCTTCGGTCCGTGTTTAGTGGAGAGGTCAGCCTGCCGAGGCAGCTATTTGGGAGTCCGAGTCCGATCTGCGGAGTCGTTATCCCTGTCTTTTCTCAGACTCAGGTACTTTTTCTATGTCCGTTCGAGGACGAACGTTTGTTATAGAGGTGGAGATTGTGATGACCCAAAAGGTCATCCTAATGTAACCCTAGCTAAATCTGTGTCCCGAGGCCTCGAAAGCCTCCGTTAATCTCACCTCGATGTGCGTGCGCAGCCCGGGCGTGTAGTCGGGAAGCCTTTATGTGGAAACTTGATAAAAAGTTGAATTTATGGTAATTAATTGATTGAAGTTGACTTTGGTCAACATTTTTTGTAAACGGACCCGAACCCGTGATTTGTCAGTCCCGGAGGGTCCGTTGAAAAATATGGGACTTGAGCATGTGCCCGAAATCGAATTCCGAAAAATGAATTTTTAAAGAAAATTGTTTCCTGAAAATAATTAAGACTCTTGAAAATGAAGTTTTATGTGAAATCCGTGTTACCGGGCCCGTAGTATGGTTCCGGAGCCCGGAACAGGTCGAATGTATATATTATGAGTTACCTGTGAAATTTGGTGTAAAATGGACTTGAAATGACGTGTTTCGGATCAAAATGGGAAATTTAGAAGTTTATGAAGTTTGAGAAAATTCTATGGATTTTGGAGTTTAATTCATTGTTTTTGATGTATTTAGGTGGTTTAATTATGTGAAAAAGTCTGTAGGATGTTTTGGGAGTCGTGTGTGTTTTCGGTTTTGAGCCCCGAGGGCTCGGGTGAGTTTCGGGTAGGTGTCGGAGTGCAAAAAGGTCAAAAAGCTGGTGTTTGTGAGTTTTCTGGTGTCTGGTAGCTTACTCTATGCTATCGCATAGGTTGAGCTGCGATCGCATAGAGTTGAGAGTGGGGGAGGGGTCTGATGCCTTATGCGATCGTATTGGTGGGGCCTGCGATCGCAGTGTAGGAGATCCTGATGCTCCGCGATCGCATCCTTCTCTCCGCGATCGCAAAGAGTGCAGTCCAGCTTCTCCGCGATCGCATTCCTCTCTCCGCGATCGCAGAGAGTGAAACCCAGCTACCTCCGCGATCGCACTGGACATTTTCGCCCAGTTATTTTAGAAGCCCCAAAACAGAACCTTATACGGGATGTTTCCCATTTTCCACTTCTCTTTTCTTCCCCAAGCCTCCATAACCGAGAATCAAGCTCCCCAACCTCCATAATTCCATAGGTAAGTGCTCTTGACCTCGTTTTCTCTTAATTTCTTCAACTAATCACTAGATTCTAGGCCTAAAAACATGGAATCAAAGTAAGAATTATGGATTTTAGGTAGAGTTGGACTTTTGAGAATTTTGGGTGATTCAACTTCAATTTGGGGTCGAATCTTAAAACAAATTATGTATTCTAACTCGTGGGGTTATTGGTGATCGGGTTTGGGTCCGAGCCTCGTGTTTGGACCAAGCGGGCTTGGGGTCAAATTTTGGAATCTTAGGAAGAATGCTTTGAAATAAATAATTAGGCTATGGGCTTGATTTATTGAGCCATTATTGATATACTTTGGTTGATTATGTCTAGATAATACCGTTCCAGAGTCGGATTCAAAAGGAAAGGCTGTGATTGAGGCTTGACTTGCATTTTCGGAGCCGAGGTAAGTGTTTGGCTTAACCTCAGCTTGAGGGATTAGGTACAAAGTCTGTGTAACTCATGTCCAACGTATAGGCGTGGTGGCGAGTGCCTATGCGTTGCGGTCAAGCATGCCCGTGAGTCATTTGTGATGAATCTTACTGTGTTCTTAATATTCTCCGCTCTATGAGTAATTGATGAATTAAAAGTGATACCTTGAGGTTGTTTCATGACGTAGAGAGTCATTGAGTTATTTGTTTCAGTTGAGCTTACACTGTTGAAATTGTATTTCTGATGCGAGGTTGGTTATAGATGACACCCCTGTCGGGCATTTTGTTGAGTCCGTAATTGATGATTTCCTCCTTGCCGGGGCAATAGAACTGTATTGAGTATTTCCATGCACTTGAGACTGCTTAGTGTTGACTTTTACATTATATTGCTGCTTGGTTTGTTATTTGTCGCACGAGGGGACATTCTGTGCCGAGTGATTGTGAGGTTATGCACGAGGGGAAATTCCGTGCCGAGTGTTATTATATATGCACGAGGGGACAATCCGTGCCGAGTGATTGTGAGGTTATGCATGAGGGGACATGCCGTGCCTTTTGCTGTTCATTATCTGTTTTTGAGATGTTAAATTCCTGCATTTACTTTTACATTTCAATTATTACCCTGTTCTACCGTGCTAGCATTTTGTTGCCCCTTTTACCCCCCAGCATGTTCTCCCCGTATCTGTCTTACTCGCTTATTTCTGTCGATATTCTCCTTTTATTATATAGAATTGCACAGGTACATTTATTGTTGTCGGTGCTAGCCTCGTCACTACTTCGCCGAGGTTAGGCTCGGCACTTACTCGCTACACGGGGTCGGTTGTACTAATGCTACACCTGCACTTCTTTATGTTGTGCAGACTACGCAGTCAGACCTGTTGATCACTGACGGTCGGAGTATCTCATCATTTCACACAGGAGACATAGAGGTAGACCCGCAAACGTTCGTGGGCCTTGGCGTCACCTTTTACTCTTCACTTTCAGCTCTGTCTTACTTTATATTTCAAAGACAGTCCTACGTACTTATTTTCAGACCTTCGTTTTTAGTAATCTCTTAGACAGTTTGTGAGTATGTGACACCAGTTCTGGGATTTGTATATGGGTTTTATTTCGAAATTGCTATGTTATATTTTGGTTATTTGTTAGCCTACACATTGCGGACCATTGATGCCTTAGTTATCTTGTTCGTTTTAGTTGTTAATGAGTTTTATTTAGTTCAAATGTTGGCATGTCTAGCGGTTTTAACGTTAGACGCAGTCATGGACCGAAGGTGGGATTTCGGGTCGTGACAGAGTCCTACCATACAAAAATCATCAAATTCCGATGCCATTTCGTCCCTCAGATTATGAAATTTCATTTTTGGGAATTTCTTCAAAACCAACATTATCCCCAACTAAAAACACGATTTAAATGATAAAAAAAAGATTAAATCATGGAATGTATTTAATTCTATGTTAAGAGCACTTACTCAATCAAATTGCTTGAAAAACCCACCAAGAATCTCCCAAAACTGAGCTCTACAAGTCAAGATGTGATACAAATGGTATAACCCTCGCTTTGAGAATATATTCTGCCTGCCCAGATTTTTGTCCATCGCGATCGCGAGAGAAATGATGTGATCGCGTAGAAGAAAATAGTTGCTGGCCCAAAATGTGTTATGCGATCGCGTATACGGGGTAGACAGGCTTCTGCAATCGCGAAGAGCGTCATGCGAATGCGAAGAGTAACGAGTACCAATGCTTAAGGCCTGGTTTCTACTACGCGAACACGGAACAGAAGATGCGAACGCGAAGACGGAGAAGTGCATAGCAACGCAATCGCAAGGACTTTTACGCGAACGCGAAGAAGGAAATTGAGGCGATCAACAAAGATGCATCCTGATCGCGAAAGGAGCACTGTGATCGCGATGAAAAACTTCAGACACCAGAAATAGCAGTTCGAAACAAGGGATAAATTACCCGTATCCCTCCCGGAACACATCCGAGGCCTCCGGGACCCCGTATAAACACAGAAACAAGTTATATAACCGAACACGGACTCGCTCGAGGTCTAAAATCACATCAAACAACACTGAAACGATGAATCACACCATAAATCGAACTTATGAACTTTTATACCTTCAAACTTCTAAACTCGTGTTGAAACATATCAATTCAACCCGGAATGATGCCAAGTTTTGCAGACAAGTCCCAATTGACATCCCAGAGATGTTCCAACTCTCGGAATCACGTTCTGACCCTGATATCCCGAAAATCCAATTGTGGTCAAACTTCTCCATTTTCCAAACTTCAAATTTTTCCAAATTTCGCCGAATTGCCTCAAATTACTCTACGAACCTCCAAATCCAATTCCGGATGCGCGCCTAGTTCCAAAACATACGGATCTGTTAACATTACCAAAAACTCATTTCGGTCAAATTCCACCGCTTAAGCTTCCAAAACTAAAATCCTTCTTCCAATTCTACTCCAGATCATCCGGTAACTGAATCCAACCATGCACGCAAGTAGATATACACAATGTGAGGCTGTTCAAGACCATACTCCACCGAACGCATCTTAAACTCTCAATACGATCGGCGGGGTCGTTACATTCTCCCTCTTTTAAAATAATGTTCGTCCTCGAACGTGCCAATATTCGCCTCTAAGTCTTCAAACACCTAATGCACACTCCCAAAATACACCCGCGGGTGATCCCACGTCACCCTAATCAACATAAGTCTGGAGACGCCATATCAACTGCAATTTAGCCTTTCTACCCAACAGATAAGCGTCATACCTCAAATGTTTCACCTTTCATTCATTTCCAAAAGACCAGATTCTAAACCCATATCCGACATCAGCCTCAACCAGCTGCATAAACATATGCCTACACCCACCAAGTACGACCAAACAATATAGCACACCACACATAAGCTTATAATAACACTTCTGATCACAACAGCTGCGCAAAATCAATCCAGCACTGGTGATTAGCCTCATATCTGAAAGAACTCTGTTTCCAACCCCCATAATACTGGTAATGATGCAAGAAACACGAAGACCTCATAATTACACGCTCGAACCACCAAAGCCACAATTAACACCACTGGGCACACACTCCACAAGCTAAAACTAAAGAAGCACAGAACGAAAATGACTGAACATGAAAAGAGAAATACATAAAGGGACTACCAAACAAGTTCGATAGGCACAACTCTCTATCAGTACTAACCTACAAACAATATAACAATGAGAGAATTAAAGCATATGAACAAATCACAAGGATCCCATCGGGGTGCGTGTCTGGCCAAATCATAGAATCTGAAGGCATACTCTGATACTGACATAATGCCTTAGCACAGCTGCTCAAACTACGCGCCCATGCATCCCAGAGGGGCTGAGGTACGAACTCCTTAAGAACATCTCCAAAAACTGACCCCATGTAAGTGAAGCTGACTCGGCCGGGCTACCCAACTCATATGCTCGCCACCACTGATACACCGCTCCCCTGAGCTAAAATGTGACAAAAGCAACCCCGCTTGTCTCCATAATAACCATAGTACGGAGAATGCGCTTGCACTCTTCCAAGAAACTCTGGGCATCATTTGTCGCCAATCCACTGAAGGTAGGAGGGTGGTACTTCTTGTACCTCTCAAGCCTAAGTTGTTCTTCCTCAGATGCTTCTACCCTAACAACAGGCTGAACCGGGACCACAGGTTGTGCTGCTATGACACCTGGAACCTGGACAACTTGATCTCTCTGCTCTGGAGTGTAGGCGGTAGGACTCTTAGCTCCTCCCCCGATACATGAAGTAGCTGGTGCACCCGGAATCCATCCCGCCTAAGTTAGTGTACCAATCATACTCAAGAACTGCGCCGAGGTCTCCTGAAGTCCGGGTGTAACAACAGGCCCCTCCGGTACCTGCCCCCTAACTGGAACTACTGGCAGCTCATCAACAGTTTCTCTTGTAGGTGTCCTAACTGCGGCACGTGCTCCTCGTTAACCTCTGCCTCTGCCCCTAGCGACATATGTCTCGGGGGTAACGTCATCAGGAATCGTAGCTCGTGTCCTCACCATCTTTGAGAGAATAGAACGTTAAATTTCAAACTTTAAGATCAAGAAACTCGCACGATAGGAATGAAGGAAGTGAAATTCTCCTAACAGTTTCGTAGCCTCTCGAAGGTAATTACAGCTATCTCCGTACCGATCCGCAAGACTCTACTAAACTCGCTTATGACTCGTAGCACCTATGAACCTAGAGCTCTGATACCAACTTGTCATAACCCAATTTCCCCTCCGTTGGGTATCGTGACGACACCTAGTCGTAAGGACTATGTAAGCCTATTATTAATAAACATCAATCATAATATCAAACATTTAAATGCTTTCTGAAATAAATCTCTACACATTACACGTCTTCCCAAAACCTGGTAAGTACAATTCATAAGCTTTACAAAATTTACACTATGATTCCTAAATACCATTGTTCCAAAATAAGTACAACAGTGCATGAAAATAAATAAGACGGTGACTGTGAAACCCGCGAACGCTGTAGCGGTTTTACCTTGAGTCTCTACGTCAGCAACCGCGCTGGTAACTATTAATCGACCAACTATGAAAAACCCTGGAATCTGCACAAAAATGTGCAGAGGTGTAGTAAGAGCACACCACAGCGGTGCCCAGTAAGTATCAAGACTAACTTTGATGAAATAGTGACGAGGACTAGTAAAGACACTCACTGGTCTACTGAACTGAACAAGTATAAATATAGGAATAACGGAAAAAAGATTTACACATAAAGGC
This sequence comes from Nicotiana undulata, assembly GCA_005239495.1. Lineage (NCBI taxonomy): Eukaryota > Viridiplantae > Streptophyta > Magnoliopsida > Solanales > Solanaceae > Nicotiana > Nicotiana undulata. Next base: position 8,929 of record ML280355.1, read on the forward strand.
TATGCAATATAGCTGTCACGCCCCAAAACCGAGGGACGAGACCGGCGCCTAACCGGATGATCCCGGTCAAGCGGACCTGGATTGCCTTTCCTGCCCAACGCGTTACCCCGTGTTTATGATATACAATATTCCATATGAAATAGCAAATTAAATCAAAGCATGGACTTACAACTTAAGTTCATTTCTCCTTTTAACATTTTAGCATTTGATAATCCCAAAAGATACAAGCTACATGCAACATTTCCGATTCAGTCCACGATTACGAGTAAATACAACTACTGCCCAAAATATATATATATACAACCCACATAGTGTCTACGAAGCCTCTAAGAATACTAGGAGTTTACATAGATATACCGGCGACAAGGCTCTGGCTATTCCTTTAAAGACACAACATATACAAAAGAAGATGATATACACTACACACGGCCCCTCGAGGAAATGGGGCTCACCAGAACTGCTGAAAGGATGAAGAGGAGGCACCACTATCGGCGGTCAGAACTACCTGCTATAGAACCACCTACATCCATGTAAAGGATGTAGAGCCCCCGGCAAAAGGGGTGTTAGTACCATTGAATAGTACTAGTATGTTTGAACAAGCTTCATTCTAAGTAGAATCAAACAGTACACAAATAGAAGACAGTCACGGAAACCAAACAAATACCACACAGAAATACAGAAAGTAACAATGAAGGTTTCACAATTACTCATTTCAATTTTTCATCTGTTGCAGCGCGCAACCCGATCCCACCATACAACCACATATCACTCTTATTGCCTCTCCACCCTTATTACTTCGTGTTGCGGCACACAACCCGATCCCACCGTACAATCACATTTCACAGCAACAACCACCAACAATTAAATCACAAGGATCTTCATCATGAAGAACATAAGCTCATATCAACCAATAACAATGTGAAATCAAGGCACAATGATCCTTACCAATCAATAATTCATATATGGTGTTGCCACAATCATTTAACTCAATAAAATCAGTCCATATTTACTTTCATCATTTGCTACACTACCTTTAGCACTTTGATACGTTCAATAGTGTATTTAATAGCAACACCAACCAACAATTCAATCATAAAGATTCTCATCATCAAGGATATTCATTCGTAACAACCAAATAACCATATGAAATCAAGGCCACAGAAAACTTTATCAAACAGTGAGTCATATACGGTATGCCATCAACATATAGCTCAATTAGTTTATCCACGTTTCCTTTCCATTATTTACTACACATAATTTAGCACTTAGGTACATTTAACAATTGGATTCGTTATCATTTTTTTCGTTTGGTAGTACATCCTTTCATACCGATGTATTCTACAGTTAACGAGCTTTGCACATGATAGAGTAAGCACAAGGAATCACCATTTTCACAATCTCATATAGCATGGTGGCATGGCAATCAACTAGGACAATCAGAGAATAGAATATTACGTCTCAGCACATTAGAACAATCAATTCACATATGCTCAAGCAAGAAACTCATACCAAATGCTCGGACACCAACAAGGTGACTCTACAAAAATTCAAGTTAGCCATACATAACTCGAGTCGGAATTTCCCTTTAATATCTATTCTCAAACCACCGGACCTTCTATCGCCTTCCATCTAATTTACAAGATGACATGTTTAGACTTAGAATTAGGAATCGTGAACTCATTTGGGCATTTTATCAAACATTATGTGATCCCTTAGATTAATAAATCCTTTTTAGTGAAAGATTACTCTAACTTACATCCCTTAACTAGCTTATGGTAACTTAATCACATACATGGTCTATTTCTAACCCCACATTACATTTTTGATCTCATAATCTCACATATGAAATGTTAGAAGTAGGACTTACCCGGAAGATAGTGATCTAGAGATTAGCAAGCTTGATTCTTGAGGATTTGTGCAAGATTGATGATTAGGAGGCTAGGTTCCCTCTTTCTCTCTCTAAAATGCTCTCACCTCTCTCTAGATTTAGTGTAAAATAGTCCCAAATAAAGCCCCAAATCTTATTTATCAAATTGGGTTCGTATACTAAAAGTTCCAATAATGACCCTAAAAGTCAATTATGCTATAGCATAATCGACAGCATAATCAACTATGATATAGCATAATCAACATGTGGGCAGCATTCTTGCAGCATAGTCATTATACTATAGCATAATCGACAGCATAATCAACTATTCTATAGCATAATAAACATCCGATAGCATAATAGTTTTGCCCGATTCTGCCCCACTATGCGACACAGATGCGGTCCGCATAGACGTTTCGCGATCGCAAAAGTTGTCGCAAATCTAGCCTTTGGTAATTTGATCATAACTTTGTGTAGGAATTTCCAAATGAAGAACGGTTTGAAGCGTTGGAAACTAGACTCGAAGAACTTTAATTTAATAGGTTATTCATCACATAATACCTTATATATATTTATATATGCTCGTTAAAAGTGTGGACTGGTGCAAATACCTTTGGAATTTTAGCCTATTATGAAATTTTCCCATTTGGCTTAGACTTAGGATTCCCCTTGGACCTCACATAACTTATTATATGACTCATAATTGGACCTCACATCACTTATTATATGACTCATACACTTATTCACCACATCCAATTCATTTAAATCATATTTAAAGCACATATAATATTTAATTAGTCTACCAGGCACCCCGCAATCCTATATTGCTTAGCAAAATTTTCCAGGGCCTTACATTCTCCCCTGCTTAGGATCATTCGTCCTCGAATGAGAGGTATATCTTGACCCATATACCTAACATAACATATCTCTTTTCTATCCTACCTCAAGTCCCTAAATTTTTACTAACTCCCAAATATTTTTAGAAATTTCGGCAGCATCTCCTTTGTAACTTGGCCTATCCACCTGTCAGAGAACCACCAAAACCATCTTAAAAACTCATCAGTAACTCGACAAAGCACCACAATGTATATGCCCATAACACTAATCTCAGCATCACAAGAACTACATTACCATAATGGCACCTGAATATGGACTGCAAATTTTTAGATCATAACACCTATAAGGTACCTTTCAAGTCAAAACTAATTGATATAAAATTGAGCAAACATATTTTCCTTCCACGACACTTTCGGCCTTCAAGGTGGCCTCCTCGACTTACAAGCTTTTCCATAAAACATTCACGGAATCAATCCCAACCCCTAAACTTACTTTAAAAGGATGATAGCTAGATACCTCACATAAGCTAAATACCCATTAACTTCACCTTGAATAATCTACACCAAAATGATACACCAAGGATCTTCCAACTACCTTCTTAGACATAGTCATATGAAAACACAAATACATGAGAAACATCATACTTATAGTGCAACCTAATGGGAAATGCGCTTATGTACCCTTCATTATCAATTCACATAACATCTACCGGGGAAAATTTTGAGAATAATCGGTTCAGCCTCCTGAATTCTAAATCTCTATGCGAGCACCCAAATTAAACCCGTGGTGACCTTCATGATTTCTGTAAGATGTGCTATAATAAATTGACCATAAAATTACCTACTGAATATATGTGATCACAGGGTGACTTTAACACGTTTGAACATTCAATACCAAATAGATTTAATACAATAAAGAGCAACAATGTTCAAGATTGGGCTGGAATTACTCAGGAACCCATTAACATTCTGAGAGGAGTATTTCATGAGGTTATATGCTAAGAGACACGAGGATTTCTATTAATGAAGCTGGCATGGTTTAATCCAGGTGACTACATAAATTATCATATAAATGAAGCATAGTGGTGACTAGTATTCTTAGATGAGGTGGATACCATGTACGTGAACTTTGAGATTCTAAAGAAGTGATCAAGTGTGATACACCGGTTGTGTCCCTGAGTGTAAAGCAAGTAGTTGAGCTCAAATGGTGAGACTCTTGCAACATGGGTGTGATTAAGGCCGCAAATGAAATACGTGGAATTTGATTTCACTCCTAGCAATAAGCGACACAAGGACTCTATGCCACAAGCGCACAAGGATGGAAAAGAAGTCATCTACTTATGGGATTATCATAATTCGAACAATCCAACCCTTCCTAAGGTGGTGGAATGCCAGAGGTAGAAAAATTTCCCCATACATGACAACGACATTGTCAATGATCCTAAAAGCCGAGTGAGCAGGAAGCCACATAACCTCATCAAATTCGACCCATTTAAGACTTTTGAAAATGAGACACACTTTGGTTTGAAATCATGGCAATTTAATCTTGAACTTTAAGGAAAATCACTACTTTTGGAACCCATGAGACAAACCCTCGCAGCCCTAGAAAATCGTCAACAATGTCGAGCAAGTACTTAAAATCATTACGAGTTAGTGTAGAATAAGGCCTCGAAGTGACCATATGAATAATTATGAAAGGGTGAGAGGTCTTGATGCACTTATCGGAGAAGAGTAACTTGAGTTATCTAGTCACATGGACAAGCAAAGCAGGTGGATGATTGTTTAAGAGAAAATCTCACAAGGAGTGCGAGCAATATCTTTTTATCCTAACAGAAGGAACATACCCCGACCCTTGATGCCATAAGGCATAAAGTTAGATTCACAAGGAGAGTTACCAGATGAAAATAGATAGTAAGGCAACACAACTAAAGGGAACATTTGGAATCAACAAGCTTAAACAGAGTTGAAGACATTAGAAGCCTGTAGTAAAGGGGAAATTTGCACACTCTCAGGGCGCTTGTAGAGTACATAAAAGTGAGGTTAATTAAATCCGATCATAAAGTTGGATATCTAGTCGAGAAGTTGAGATAATATCGCATTGGTGATTTCGGGTAAACAACACATGATGCACGGCAAATGAAAAGAAAGCGAGAGAGCTTATAGAAGTGACCTTTACATTGCAATTACTAGGAAGGGTGGTAATATAAGGGATCACGTGAAGCTAAAAAAAAATTTTTGAAAGAAGATCTATGTATGTAGTCACATGATGTATAGCTCCAGAATTCAAAACTTAACTATGGCTAGCGACTCTACTTCACAATGAAGCTCCACAACACCCTTCTACAAAACCCTTGATGAACTTGAAGTGGAGTGGGAACCCATGTAATTGGTGGAATTTATTAATCCATTGACCAGATATCTAGAAGTATTTTAAAATTAGAGCTACTCTTTCTGGTTCAGAGTTCAACCTTTAAGGATAGTGTTTCTAAGGGAATATGATTGCGAAGGGATAGTATAACAGATAGTGAATGAAGCAGGCTCGTAGTTAAAGTAAGAGGATGGATTGACTTGCACCCGCCACCTATAATCCCATATCCTTTTTTAGTTATGTCTGAATGCTGAAAACTCCAGTAATATCAGAGGACCAAAAACTAGTTAGCTAGAAAATAAAGGTATTGTTACATCGATCCCATTTTCTGGATTCAACGGAATTGGTACAGAATTAGGGTGGATCACCATTGATAAAAGAAATTGTATTTCTAGATACTTAGGAAACAATTATGATGTTCCTTCAGCCCTTGAGATTGGAACTGAGGAATGGGTCAACAACTAGGGGAAGGTCGGGTATGTCAGAGTAGCTAATCAAAAAAAAACTTGAGGGTTTAAGAGTAACTCAATAGCTTCACGGCTAGTGGACCCACTACAAACACCAAACAAATCAGTTGGATTCGTAGCAACATGGAGCAATTAACATATAACGACACTTAAACAAGTATTATGCAATCCAAATGAGGAGCGAAAATGCTCATCTTCCTTATAACCAAAAGAAGAACAACCTTCAAGAATAAGATGAGAAACAAGAATAAGTAGCACGATCCAGCTACATGGAGGCTCGACGGTCCCTAGCTTCGATGGAGATTTTAATAGTGTTTAAAAGTAATTGAGCAGACCAAATTCAGAAAATAACATGTCGGGGAAAGAGGGATATTCTTGTCAAACAAACAAAAATCTTGTCGATTCCGACCACTAGGCCAAAATGAAAGCCTCAACAAAGATAGAGCGAGGGCACTACCATACTAGAGATGATGATGACACAAGGCAAGATCTTCACTATGACACTATGTCAACATTAAGATGATGCAAAAACTTGAAGAAAAATGGCCTAGGATTTCGAACAGAGAAGAATAATTGGTCGAGAGAAAATTTTCTTTTATGTTGTGCGAAAATATTAGAATTGTCCATCCATTCATTCGAGATTAAATTCTTCGGGTATAGTCCCTTGTTAGAGCCTAGAAAGGCGTGTTGGAAATTGTAATTCTATAGCTACAACTCAATTCAAGGACAAGTTTATAGAGCTCGATGTCCTAAGAGATTTCATATAAGAAACTTTGCGGTGGGGTGGATTTACGAAATATTAGATCTCGTTCAAAGAGTAGGTGCATGCAATGTTTTGTGACTCAACATTTATTAAGACCATGCCTATGAAAATTCTTCAATATCAATGTACATATACAACGAGATTATGTTGGTTGTGCTAAGGAGTGACTTACTTGGTAACTTTAGGTTGATAGGGAAATAGCTGAATCGATGCCCCTCGACTCCACATCCCTAACTTACTTTGGTATTATACCGATATACTATAGGATTTCTGCAAGTATGAGTGCTCCTCCTGTCAGCACTCTGTGAACCATGTACGGGCCTTGTCAATTGGGAAAGAATTTCCTTTTGCTTCATCTTGATGAGGAAAGATTTTCTTTAACACCAGTTGCCCGGGTGTGAATCGTCTTGGTTTGACTTTCTTGTTGAAGGCTCTGGTCATTTTGTTCTGATATAGCTGACCATGACAAACTGCGTTCATTCTTTTTTCGTCTATGAGGGCCAATTGCTCATAGCGGCTTCTTACCCATTCTACATCACCGAGCTCGGCTTCTTGTATGATTCTCAAGGTTTGAATCTCGACCTCGGCAGGAATGACGACTTCTGTACCGTATACCAACATGTAAGGAGTTTCCCCAGTTGATGTGCGAACCGTGGTGCGGTATCCCAGTAGGGCGAATGACAGTTTCTCATGCCACTGCTTGTTCTTCTCTATCATCTTTCTCAGTATCTTGTTGGCAGCCTCAACGGCTCCATTCATTTGAGGTCTGTGTGCTGTAGAATTCTTGTTTTTGATCTTGAAGGTTTCACACATTACTTTCATCAAATCGCTGTTTAGGTTGGAACCATTGTCGGTGATGATCAACTCTGGAACTCCGAACCGACAAAAATGCGGTCGCGGACAAAGTCAGCCACGACCTTCTTAGTAACTGCTTTGTAAGATGCTGCTTCAACCCATTTGGTGAAATAGTCAATGGCGACCAGAATGAACCTGTGTCCATTGGAGGCTACATGCTCGATTGGTCCAATAACATCCATGCCCCAAACGGCGAACGACCAGGGTGAACTTGTTGCATTAAGCTCACTGGGAGGTACCTTTATCATATCCCCATGTATCTGACATCGGTGGAATTTGCGTACATACTGGATGCAATCTGTTTCCATAGTCATCCAGAAATAACCAGCCCGAAGTATCTTCTTTTCTAGAAAAAACCCGTTCATATGAGAACCGCATGTACCAACATGTATTTCCTCCAACAACTTCGTTGCTTCCTTTGCTTCGACACATCTTAGCAAACCCAGATCGGGAGTCCTCCTGTACAAGATTCCTCTGATGTGAAAGAAATTGTTTGATAACCTTCGAAGAGTGCGCTTCTGAGTAGCGTTTGCAAGCTCTGGGTACTCTCTCTCTGCCAAGTACTCCTTGATATCATGAAACCAAGGTCTTCCGTCTGCTTCCTCTTCAACATAGGCACAGTAGGCTGGCTGATTGTGGATCCCTACCGGGATAGGATCAATGAATTTCTTGTTTGGATGCTGGAATAGATGACAAGGTGGCCAGTGCGTCGGAGAACTCATTCTAGATTCTGGGAACGTGTCGGAATTCAATCTTTGTGAACCTCTTTCTCAATTCCTGCACACGATGTAGGTATGGCAGTATTTTGGAGTTTTTGGTCGCCCATTCTCCTTGGACTTGGTGTATCAATAAGTCTGAATCACCAATCACTAATAATTCCTGAACATTCATGTTGATGGCCAAGTTGAGCCCCAGGATGTTGGCCTCATATTCAGCCATGTTGTTGGTGCGGGGGAACCTGAGTTTGGCGGATACCAGGTAGTGCTGACCAGTTTTTAAAATTAATACTGCTCCAATACCCACGCCTTTGAAGTTTGCAACCCCATCAAAGAACATCCTCCATCCATCGTAGGATTCTGCAATGTCCTCTCCTACGAATGACACTTCTTCATCGGGGAAATACGTTTTCAATGGTTCGTATTCTCTGTCCACAAGATTTTCAGCAAGATGATTGGCTAATGCTTGTCCCTTGACCGCCTTCTAAGTTACGTAAATGATGTCGAACTCACTTAACAGGATCTGCCATTTAGCTAGCTTGCCAGTGGGCATGGGCTTCTGAAAAATGTACTTTAGCGGATCTATCCTCGATATGAGGTACGTTGTGTAGGCACAGAAATAATGCCTCAGCTTCTGTGTGACCCAAGTCAAAGCACAACATGTGCATTCTAGTAGAGAATATCGGGCCTCATACGGAGTAAACTTCTTGTTGAGGTAGTAAATTGCTTGCTCTTTCCTCCCTGTTTCGTCATGTTGCCCGAGAACGCAACCGAAAGCTCCATCTAACACAACAAGGTAGAGTAATAGAGGTCTACCTGGCTCTAGAGGTACCAAGATTGGTGGTATTGAGAGGTACTCTTTGATTCTGTCAAAGGCCTTTTGACAATCCTCAGTCCATTTGGTGGACGCATCCTTTCTTAGCATCTTGAAAATCGATTCGCAAATGACAGTGGACTGGGCTATGAACCGGCTGATATAATTAAGCCTCCCCAGAAAGCTCATAACATTCTTCTTGTTCCTTGATGGCGACAATTCTTCGATGGCTTTGACCTTTGATGAATCTAGCTCTATTCCTCGACGACAGACAATGAACCCTATCAGCTTGCCAGCAGGAATCCCGAACGCACACTTTGCGGGGCTAAGTTTTAGATTGTATTTCCTTAACCTGTTGAAGAACTTTCTCAAATCTTCCATGTGATCAGCAACTTTCTTTGATTTGATGATGACGTCGTCCACATATACCTCGATCTCCTTGTGAATAATATCATGGAATATAGTAGTCATGGCTCTCATGTAAGTGGCCCCTGCATTCTTCAGACCGAATGGCATCATCTTGTAGCAATACACTCCCAACGGCGTAATGAATTTCATTTTCTCAGCATCTTCCTCATCCATCCAAATCTGATGGTAACCAGTAAAACAATCTACAAAGGACTGCAGCTCGTGCTTGGCACAGTTGTCAATTAAGATGTGTATGTCTGGCAAGGGGAAGTCGTCTTTCGGACTGGCCTGGTTGAGATCCCGGTAGTCAACGCAGACTCTGACCTTCCCATCTTTCTTTGGTACAGGCACAATGTTGGCTAACCATGTAGGGTATTCGACCACCCGGAGAACCTCGGTGTTGATCTGCTTGGTGACCTCTTCTTTGATTTTCAAACTCATGTCTGGTTTGAACTTCCTAAGCTTTTGCTTCACTGGTGGGCATGTTGGATTGGTCGGCAACTTGTGGGACACAATAGATGTACTGAGGCCAGTCATGTCATCATATGACCAGGAAAATATGTCCTCATATTCCCTTAAGAATTCCGCATATTCCTCCTTTTCTGACGGCGACAGATAAATGCTAATGCGTGTTTCTTTGACGTTCTCTGCATTTCCCATGTTGACAACCTCAGTGTCGTCCAAGTTATACTTAGGTCTATTCTCAAAGTTCTTGACCTCTTTAATAATATCCTCAGGTATATCATCCTCGTCTGACTCGGAATCCGTTTGTTGCGTTGCCTCGTTGCAGGTCACGGTCGTCGGTTCATCAAGATAAGCAATAGTAATGCTGTGTAAATAAAGTAATTGGGAGGAAAACAGTAGCAAGTAAATATAAGATTTATAAATAAATTGGAAATGCTTGATAAATTGAATAATAGTTTGCACATGGGAGCTCTTTGTTGCAGAAATTAAAAATGCGAAAAGGAAGAAAATTCTATAAATAAATAAACTGTAAATAATGCTTGTTTTGTTAGCCTTGCTACCCCGAGGCTCGACGGGCTCTGGTTGTCCTGACGGACCAATTGTTGAGATATGATTCTTTGCTCATGACTTGTATAGAAGGGCCTTCCTCCCCTTCCTCCTCGAGAACGACACAACAGTCCATATCCTCATCATCCAGAAATAGATCCCTCATTGCCGCTAGCGCTTCCTCCTCGTCTGTACCATATGTGATGTCAGCTGGCTGGAAAGTCTGCTCTATGTGGGGTATTGGCTGCTCCAATGGGTAGTAGGGGCCGCACCATGGTGGCGACCAGTTCTTGAATTCCTTCCAAGTGTACTCGTACCCCAGACCAAAAGTGGTATCGTGCTTCTTGAGTGTTATTGGATTTGTTATTCCTTGGAGATTCTTACCGATCCCTTTACCTGGCTCTTACCCTTGCCAGTTCAATATGCGTTCGGTCTTACTGCCCCACCACTTGTCCTTGTCAATGGCGTTAACACGTTCAACGTTGTGGTATATTTCTCCACCCAACTTCCTCCTTCCATTGATGACCGAAAAGTTCTGGCAACCGTAGATATGGTTTCTACCGTCTCCATGAATGATTACCTCTTGGTGATTCCATTCAAACTTCACAGCTTGGTGTAAAGTTGATGCCACAGCCCCAGCCGCGTGGATCCAAGGTCGTCCTAACAGTAAGTTGTAGGATGCAGGCACATCTATCACTTGGAAATCTACATCGAACCAAGTTGGTCCCATCTGTAAGCACAAGGTGATTTCTCCCATGGTGGACCTCTGCGAACCATCAAAGGCTTTTACGTTAATCTCTCCTTCCTTTATCTCATGTAGTCTTTTTCCCAATTTCTTGAGTGTGACCAGCGGACATATGTTGTGGCTGGAACCCCCATCAATTAGGATCCTTGTGATGAAATGATCCTCACATTGTACCGTGATGTGTAGTGCTCTGTTATGTCCTAATCCTTCGGGCATCAGTCATCTTCATGGAAAGTGATCTTGTGACTTTCCAGTACCTGGCCTACCATGTTGGCCATTTCCCCACTGGTGATATTGTCTGGTACGTATGCTTCACTCAGCACCTTTAGCAAAGCACTCCTTTGTGTTTCAGAGTTTTGTAATAAGGAGAGGATGGATATCTGAGCTGGCATTTTGTTCAACTGGTCGAGGATTGAGTATTCCTTGGCTTGTATCTTTCTCCACTGATCGTCTGAACCTGTTTCAATGATGGGGGGACGGTTGTTGGTCTGCTTGCTAGACTTGGCCAAATGTTCAGGGGTATAAAATCTGCCAGTTCTCGTCATACCCTGTGCAGCGATGGCTTCTTCAGACTTGCATTTACCTTTCCTCCTTGCTTCAGCGGTATAGTCCCACGGAATGGCGTCTGAGTAAAAGGGTGTCGTTGTTGACATTGCCATTGGAATAGGTGTGGTCATTCTTATTCCTTCCAGAGTATATGTTATAGATGGCCGGACTGTAACTTTGAGCGGTCATACAAACTCGACTTTGATCGGCACTGGGGCCTTTCCTTTGGCGGGTGGTCTCGATTCAAACTCAAGTGGACATGTTTACCTCTGCTTCCTCAGATGGATGCATCTGGACCACGATCGGATTAAGAGTAATTGCAGGCTTCATTGGATCACCCTCTGCAATCAGCCCAATTGATCCCTCGGGATCCCAGTCATCATCAACCTCAATCATGTGGACACCACCTTTATGGCTAGGCAACGGATTATTGCGAACATTAGGAGTAGGGTCCTTGGCTACAATGATCTTGTTATCTATGAGGGTCTGTATCTTGTCCTTCAAGGAATGGCATTCCTCGATGGTGTGTCCCTTCATGCCGGAATGGTAAGCACAGGTTTTGTTTGGGTTGACCCACTGGGAAGGGTTCTCAGGAGTGACAGCGGGAATGGGTGTGACATAACCGGCGGCTTTGAGCTTTTCGTATAATTGGTCAATGGGTTCAGCTATGGCGGTATACTGTTTTGGTGGACGACGGTCGAAGTTTGGGCGAGGTCTTGGGAAGTTTTGGCAATTAGGTGGTGATTGGTAGTGAGAAGGTTGGGAAGTGTAGGCATTATAAACAGGAGCTGGTTGGGAGTATCTGGGCGAGGTAGGCTGATATGTGGGTGGTGAAGCTTGGTATGTGGGTGAGGGTGTTTGGTATTGAAGTGAGGGTGCTTGGTAGCTTGGAGCTGGTTGGTACGTGAAGGAAGGTACTTGGTATTTGGGAGTGTCTTGCTGTGCCACCATCACGGCTCCTACATCCCTTTTCTTGGACACACCACCAGATTGAAGAGCTTTATTGGTAGCCTGTAAAGCTTCTAAATTAGTAACCATACTGTTTTTGATACCTTCCTCGATTCGCTCTCCCAGCTTGATGATATCAGAAAACTTGTGCCCCTCGACCATCGTCAGCCGCTCATAGTAATGAGGATCCTGAGTGCGTACAAAGAATTTCTTCATTTGTTCCTCTTCCAAGGCCGGTCTGACCTTGGAAGCTTCTGACCTCCAACGAGTAGCATACTCGCGAAATGTCTCTGTTGGTTTCTTCTTCAAGTTCTGGATGTAGAACACATCCGGTGCATTCTCCGTGTTGAATCTGAATCTATCCATGAAGTCCGTAGCCATGCTCACCCAATTGGTCCATTTCTTTGGATCCTGGTTGATGTACCAGGATAGTGCATCACCTTTCAAACTCCTCATGAAGATTTTCATGCGGATCCTTTCTTCTTTCCCCACGCCGACCAATTTGTCACAGTAAGTCCTCAGATGGACTCTTGGATCACCAGTACCATCAACATCTCGAACTTAGGAGGTTTGTACCCCTCGGGCAGTTCAAATCGGGCTGTTTGCAAAGATCATCATAGTTCAACCCCTCAATTCCTTTAACTCCTTCGATGCCCTGAACTCGGTTGGTCAATTTCTTGAGTTCCTCGGCCAGATTCCTGATGATCCTATCCTTCTCGTCGGACTCAAGGGTATGCGGTGTAGAATGAGCTACGGTTTCCACATAAATGGGATTCGTAAGCCTGGAAATGGTCTCTTGTCTGATCCTGGAGAGGCGGAGTGTTGTGGTGACATGTGTTACGTTGTGCTGGTGGAATCGGTTATTTTGGATGATTTGGTTGTTTGGGGATGTTTTGTGGTAAAGTGGGGTTCAGAGCATTTGGGAAGTGAACGTTTGGGACGTTGAGGGAGAATGATAAGTGGGACAAGTTCTTGACTTGATCAAGTTCCTCTTGGAACTTTAGCAGCTTCTTCTCTAGTGGAGACATACCCTCGTGCAGAACTTGAATACCTCGACCATCAGTGACCTCAACTTGTTCATCCCTGCTGTCTTTTCTGGTGCAGCTTGCATCTACCATCTTAGTTTTGCCCTTGTTTTTCCCTTTAGGAGGACTTGGAGGAGGAGTAGGAGAAGGGCCCTTTGATCTTGTGCAATAATTGGTTGATGCGAGAGTGGCAAACTAACCTTTGGGGAAGGGGAATAACTAAAGAAAAACAAAAGGAAGTGAAGTTAGTGAGGATTATGAAGAATATTGCGGTAATTTAAACACGTAATGCGAAAATGTAAAACGCATCCTAAGTTGGGGAACCTCTTTGTGCCCGAGGTAGGCCTAGCGACAAGTTAATTTGGAGAACTTAAAATAATAAATGCCTCATTTTATTGATAATGAAATAGACAAATCCAACATGACTCTGAGAATGCGAAAATATAAAATGTCACTAATGGCCAGTGGCCTTATTACATCAAAAGCAAAGTAAAGACAAATCATATCTATTTGGTCCCAGAAGGTGGCAGCCTCTATCACCATGTTATTAGGCTGAATGTCCAAGAGAGAGGGCAAGTTGCCCAAGTGTTTTCTGACTACTGTTTTGTCGCTTGAGTGCAAGTCTTCCCACCAATTCGGAAGTTTTGGGTGGATGTTGGTGACCATGCCGAATCTGGGGACCTCGTGCCTCATTTCTGCAAAATAAATAGTTTAGGCCCTTACCCCCACCAGACTCGACTATTAACATCAATAATTAGCAAAGAGCATTTAGTTCTCCAAATAAATGCACAGAACGTGAAGGTGTCTGTTTGGGTTCCACGGAAACCCAATGGACTTTGGACAAGGCTATCTTAAAGGCTATTGTGCGGACAACACGTTAGCATGGCTAGGTTTGACAATGATGCATGCAACATACAATAGAGTAAGGTTTCTATGGGGTTTTAGACCGGTACCCTTGAGCGGACAACTCAAGGGGGAAAGGCACATAATTGTCGACTGCACCGCTGATTGACTAGTTTTACCACAAATATGCCTTTCCGAATTTAGGGGGTGATAATATGACTGCGGAGCATGATATGAAAATAAATATCATTTAAACAAATAGGCATGTATTTTTACGTTGAGGAAAACGGTAAAGAAAAGAAATACAACAGTTACAATGGAAAGCGGTTACAAAGAAAACATGAAGATATGTTAGTTTTGTTCAGGTGAAATAAATACTTGCAAAAAATTAAACAGTTAACAGCATATAACGGGGAATAGGAAAATGTGTAAGCATTAAAATGAAAATTAAAGGTCCAAATTCACAAAGACACTTGTAATGGTATAAGCCTAGGGAAAGTCCCCAGCAGAGTCGCCATGCTGTCGCGCCCCCTTTATCTATCGCACGGGTTAGGTACGAAGAGATCGGGTTTTATGACATTCTTGACAACTCCTTAAAGGAAACGGGTTTAAGGAAGACTCACCACCTAATGATTTTTATGGTGCGTTAGGGCACCTAGAGTTGATAACTCATAAACTAGTTTGCATTACCAGAGATTGGGTAAGGGCTTGAAATTATCCTAAGGGGAAGGTGTTAGGCACCCCTCAAGATCAACAATTGTGGGTCCCAGCCAAGAAATTTTGTGAATTTGGACGATGAACAAATAGCAAGCAAGGTTCATATAAGAGAGGATTTCACATAAAGCATAATTTATTAAAGGTTTTGAAAACATTAAAAAGAAATAAAGAAATTGTCCTAGGTTTAAAGTAATACGGATAACATCAATGCAATACCCGGTATGTCACTTCCTCAAAGAGGCGGCTACACGTGGTATTAGCGCACCGGTCATCATATCTGTATTCTACCCTTCTCACCCCGAAAGGTTATTTAAAACGCGTGTGTTTGTCACGAATGCTTGTCGCGTGCTATTACCCATCCCATCCTATAAGTCCTGGAGGGTATTTAGGACTACTATTCCTACAAGGCAGGGACTAGGCTGAACCCTTAGGTTTAAAGGATAAAACACTAAGCGACATACATAACAAGTAGGACTGCACGTATAAGGGAACACATAGAGGCAAATAAAGGCTCACAGATCCCTACACAGGTAAGTACGTAAAATAGCACGTCTCAAACGCAACAAAGGTCTCAATGAAAGAGTTTAAAACAAGAGTTTAAAGTGAAACCAGTAAGTTGTAAAAGGATCTGCTTTGAAAATTTTAGCGATGAAAGTAGATAATTTAATTTAGATTGAGTAATTCAGAAAATGGTTGATTTTCAGAAATGCAGTTGTTTAGAGACAACGGTAAGATCTAGAAGATATATAGGGATTCAAAGTTTCCAGAAAATACAAATGAAAATCATTAAAGCATGGTTTGCAGGGATATAGTGATTTTAAAAGAGAAGTGACTAAAATGCAGTAGCTAAACCAAGAGTAGTAGTTAAAAAGAGAATTATAGTAAAAGAGTGGTAAAATTGTATCAAAAATAGCAGGTTTACAGAGCAAGGATTCGGAATGCCACGATTAGAGCGGAGTGAAGTAACTTTACAACCCAGCAGTTTGAAAACATAATAGTGCAAGAACCAGAAAATCTTAAGGGTTAGCAAATGCATGGCTTCGAGATTTTGCTAAAAATATAGAGTAGGAGTCCTTAATAAGAAGTAGGGTGAACTTCAGAGAGGCAAAATAAAAAATGAGAGCAGCAGAGTTCAAAAATGTTAAAAAAGGCTGATTAAACTAGTAGAACATAATTGATTTGATTTTTAATACGCATTAGGCCTAAAGTTTGCCTAGGCATCGTATACATTACCTAACTATCTCAAAGGGTGAACATGCATATTTGGATTCTGATTTTAAAGGTATGCGAGAAAAAATACATTTGCAGAAGACGTTTTAAAACCTTTAACCATATTTTAGCGAGATTACTAGATTAGAACATTGACTAGGCATTTAGCAGGGCGCAATGGAAAACATGCACTTTGAAAGTAAAGTCCAAAAGAGCAGGATATCTAATGTACACATGAATAAATAGAATCCTATAGGAATATCTTCTACATGCAATGCTTGTGAAGATGCAGTAGTAGTACATTATGACAGTTTTATATTACTGGTTGTAGTAGTACATTAAAGGTACCTTTTTGTGATAACTTGATTTGAAGTGTGTTGCAGGGATGAGTGTGCTTTACATGAATTGTGCCCATAAATCTGGTT
The DNA here is from genome assembly GCA_005239495.1 of Nicotiana undulata. Taxonomy (NCBI): domain Eukaryota; kingdom Viridiplantae; phylum Streptophyta; class Magnoliopsida; order Solanales; family Solanaceae; genus Nicotiana; species Nicotiana undulata. The sequence goes on from ML280355.1 coordinate 25,492, forward strand.
AAGTATGGAAAGAACTGCGGACCGCACAATTATGGTTGTTGCAGTAGAAGCAGATCTGTCACCGCACAATTACATTGCGGAACGCACAAATTGAAGGTGGAAAATAACAACTCTCTGAGTTTGGTCTGTCAAAAAGATGGTTGATCTATGGTCGCAACACAAATTTTGCGGTCCGCAATAAAATCTGTGGCACACACCAAAATCTGTGGACCGCAAAACAAAAGGTAACTGAAGCCCCCAGGTAACAGAGTGCAGTCCGCAATTGGAATTCTACGGCCGCACTCACTTCTCTTTCCCTTGGAAGAAATCGTTAAGTATGAATAGAGAAGATGGGGAACTGTTCCTCTTTTCCCTCTCTGAGCTCACAACTTGCACCAATTTGAAATTTCTTCTTAAATTATCTACCCACAAGCCTAACAACTACTGATCACTCATCTCTTGCACTTATTTATATCCGGTATGCTTCGTAATCTTGTTAATTTCTTTTAATTTTTTGATTTTAGGTAAATATTTATACCATTTGACAGTTGAATCTAATTGAGCAACCATGTAGGGTAAATCTATAGTGGGTAGACTGGAAAATGCTCTAAGGGAATGGGTCAATGGATTTTCATGCTTATATGTTGTTTCCATGTCAAAATTTTGCAAAATTTGTAATCCCTAGGAAAATGTACTTGCGGTTCCCAGAAGAAGAGTGTAGGGCAATCTTAGTTAGGCATGAGTATGCGACCGCAAGGAAAAATATGCGGACCGCATAATTTCCATTGCGGCCACACAACTGCTATTTTACTGTCTTCATAAAGTTGACAAATTGGCGACTCACATGTGCGGCCGCAAGATAGTTTTTCTGGACCACAGATAACAGATTGCAACTGCAAGAAAGCCAATTCTCTTTTATCAAAGATTTGGAATATTGGTGGTATTTGAGTCGTGGCAACAATGAAAAATGTACGGACCGCAATCATATCTGGTATGCTTCATAATCTTGTCAAGGAAATTAAGAGGATGATAAAGTCCCAAGACTCCAAGAACTTAGTGGACACACTCCGGAGACAGGTTACCAAACTTGTTGCAGTTGGGGACATCCTCTTTGACATTCTGATTGACCGACACCATCTTGGCCCAAATCCTATAGCACCTATCGCACCAGCTGGCGAGTTTGAGGAGCCAGACCTTGCTCCCAAAACTGCCGAGGTAGTGCGTCAGATGTTCACCAGCCCAGTCACTCCCAGAGTTGAGGATGAGGACATCCAGCTGGATGAGACTGAGGTCAGTGACGTTTCTGTGGACACAGAGATGCCAAGGATCCATAGGGAGTTTTCTTCACTCTTACACTTTCTTTACTCTTACTTTGTTAAGCATTGGGAAAAATGCTTATTTTTATTCGGGGTGGTGGAGCTTATTTGATCTTATTTGATGATTCCGAGGCATTTGGTTTGTAATAATATTGATATTATTTTCTTCTTATCTCATTATGTATATATCTTCTCATTCTCCCTCGTTATGCTTTCGATGGTTTTTGCTTTGTAGCTTCTTTATGTTTGTTTTCTTATTATTTAGTGTTTAAGTGAGTAGCTTCTTGTTGAATAGTAGCTTCTTCTTGATTTAGTAGCTTCTTTTTATATTTAGTAGATAATAAACCTTTGGTTTTCTTAATGCCACGGTTCTTTTCAAAGGTAGTTTTTGTTTGAACCGGGTGAGTCTTCCCAACGATGGATGGCGTGACAACCTTCTTAAAGGATTGAGTTCATTTTTGGTATTTAGGGAATAATAGTAGTAGTAATGAATAAAAAAATCTAATTAAGTCATACTCAAAGAGTCAAGCATGCTTAACTACATGCTTATGGCTAGAAACAAGGTTTTTGAACTTTGTGACTCTTCTGTTTACTTAGGAAATCATCAAGTGGTTTAATCGAACCAGAGTGATTTTCAATCTGGAATGTGGTCGTTGTGGGCCCTCGACTCTATCCTTTTTAACAATCCAGTTTCACTAAGTACCCGTGCGTAAGGTCTTGAATTTGCCCGGAATGTGTTCCAAGGCTAAATCCTAAGTTTTACTCGGCTTCAGAAGTGATTCTAGGCTTTTCTTGGCCCGTTTAAATTTTCTATTTCCTACCAATGTTTGTATCCCTAGTAAAATCATTGGAGCCTCGAACCTTTGTCATTTGATAACAATGTTACAAGCTTTTACCCGTTTTGTCATGACCATCTCTTGGCACCCGATATTTTCTTAACACTCTCGTGAAATAATTTGCTAAAAACGTAAGTTTTGCGGAGAGACGAGGAGATTGAAAGAGGTATCAAGGCACAAAAAGAGAAAAGAAATGATGAAAAGGAAAGGCAAGAAAAGAAAAGAACAAAAAATACAAAAAAAGTGAGTTAGTGGAAGAGTTGAAGGGATTAACAAATGAAAAAATCAAAGAGGGAGAAAATGAATGTCATGATGTAGAATTAAGTCTCTCTAGTTCCCCAAGGAAATGAAAGTGCATTAAAGAATTGGGAAAACACGAGCCGGGATAAAAAAATGGAGTGTTTAAGGAAAGGTGAACCCACTCAACCATAATGTAGCCAACTCTAATCTGAAAGCCTTCATTACATCCTGAAAAACGCTCTACTTGATTTCAAGTCGAGTGAGCTTACATTAGAGGCGATCTACATGAGGGGCACACATATGATACTTGAAGCCATACTTGAAACATCTCTTGGGAGAGATAAGCGAACCTTTCATAAATTTTTGGATTGAGTGCTAAAATTCTTAAGTGGGCTAGGAAAACAGAGAGTGGAGGAGGAGGAGTTTGCACTACCAGAAAATGGGCCTATGGAAACGATTTTTTTTAGCAACGGTTCAACAACCGTTGCCATAAATCCTATATGGTAACGGTTACAACCGTTACAATAGCATTTAGGTGATATCAGTACACTTTAACTATATTACCGTTGCAATTGTAAAAAAAACCGTCTCCATAGATTCATCTTATGCAACGAGTGTAGTAACTGTCCCATTAAAATAATCTACTGGAACGCCTATTTAATAAAAATATCTATGGGAACGGTTATTCTTTCCCTCTTTATTTTTCCCCTGAATTTTGTTAACCCGCCAAAATAACCCTTACTTATTTATTTTGTAATAATTTTAATAACCTAAATATTGAATAAAAAATCAAAACGTTTATGTTATACTGTATCCCCCAGCATATGCCAATACACCTAATTCTATTCTTCACTGACTCGATAATCGCCCATCTCGCTTCTTCTTCCTCTTCAAAATCGCGCCCAGTCTGTCAAAAATCTTCTTCTTCCTCTTCAAAATCGCTGATACCCCCATCTCTCTCTCTCTCTAAAAACTCTGATACCCCCATCTCTCTCTCCGATGCCCTGAAAAACCCTCAATCCTCTTTTAATTTAGAGTTTTTAAGGATTAATTTGATTAAGTGTAGAAAGAACTGAGAAATTAAGGTTTTGTGCAAAGGGTTTTGTATCCTTTAAAGGGCTTAGGTCAACTTGTTGTGTAAAGGATACAAACGGAAGGATAGGAGAAATAATTTGAAGACCCAAATACTAAGGTAATAAGATTTTTTTTGCTCTCTTTGCACTTTCTGGCTCTTAATCGAGAAATCTGGTCTTATTTTTGGGTTTTCTTATGGTTTTTTTCTGTTGAATTAAGGGATTTTGTGTAAATTTTCAGCCACTTTTTTCTTGTGCTAAAATCTGCATCTGACCTCGACGTGCACCATGTATTACAACACTAGAACTGTTTAAATTCTTTTATCTAATTGATGCTAAAAGAAATTGTTTAAATTTAATAAGGCCATATATTCGTCTCCTTTTTTTGTATATTTTTCTCTTTTCGATTCAAATGCAATTTGTTTCTTGAAACATTAAAACAGAATTCGTCTGCGTTTGGTGTATAGTTTTTCTTGAAATTGTAATTTCTTGACTAGTCATTTGGGAAAAATGATGGCTGAACAAACTCATGCATATCAGGACACTAATATTGCAGCAAAACCAACTGCGAAAATAGCCAAGAGGAGCAGCGAAAATCAGCTGCAAAACAGCAAGAAATGCTGCCAAAATAACCCCAAACAGCAGCTCCAAACACTAAAACCCAAGAGTTTTAGTTGAGGTTCTAAGCTCAGTCGCGGTCTTGTTCGTTTTTGGGTCTTAAAGGTGTCAAACAACCAAGGTTCAAATTCATTCTTTTAAGGTTAGATTCTTACTCTTGTCTTTCTTTTCAAATTTTGTGTAACACATTTTGATTGGAAAAAAAAACTTTTCTCTCCCAAATATAGATGTATGTCTACTTGCACCGTATGAAGGCACGGAAAGTCAACAAGATGAATGTTTAACACCTATTGGCTTTATCTGCATGATCTTCACTCTTTTGCCTTTTATTTTATGTGCTAATTTTGGTTGATTTTGTTGGGAACAACTCATAATGTACCTTGGAGGAGGAGTTAATAGGTTTTTTATTTCTACATATGAAAAAAAAGAGGTAATGTATTTTATTAATTTCCAGCAACAAGTGAATGCTGGAAATAATTATGTTGAAAAGTATTGCAACATTAGAGATTGTGTAATCTGCCCAAAAGCCAATCATGAGTTCAACATATTTACTACAGCCGTGTTGCACCAAAAGTTAATAGAAATATCTTACTCTTGCCTTCATACGGTGCAAGTACATGGATGTTTATGTCTTCTCTATGAGGCTAGGAACGGTGAACTTACCTTTCTACATTCTTCACATGAAGATAGATGTTTAAAAAAGAACTATTCTGCTAATGCTTTATTTATTCTTATTTATCGTGACTTCTTTGTTTCTGGAATTAGATATTTTAATACTAGAGTAGGTAAAGTATTTGGCAGAAGTATTATTTCTCGTTTCTTTTTACCTTCATACATATTCACCTCTCAAATTATTTTAGTGTTTAGGAATGGCACAATGATATTTTAAAGATGCTTATGTCTTAAATGACCCATATATGTTTTAGTACATTTTGTTACTTTCGTCCCTTGTGTGAATTGAGTTGTAGAGATGAATTTTGGTTAAAGTGAAGCTAAAAGATTGTGTCTTTTTAAGTAATCATTTTGGGTGCTATTGATTTGGATTCTTTGATAGATAGTTGAAAAAATGAATTTTTTTTTTAAGTATGATAATAGTTCAATTTGTCAAGGAGGCTTATTCATTCCTTATCCATATTACATAATATTAAAATAGTTGGCATTTACATGTTACATATTCATATTCTTATATCATGTGTATGGTGTCATTCAGCATATACAAAAGAAATTAAATAGTACTGCATCTTCATTTATATTTGAATCTTCATCCTTAATTAGTTTCTTGACTAATTCTCTCAAGACATTTATCGATCGATACCAGAAATTTCGATTCAAATGCAGTTTGTTTCTTGAAACATTAAAACAAAATCCTTCTATGTTTGGTGTATACTTTAGCTTGAAATTGGATTTCTTGACTAGTCATTTGGGGAAAATGAGTATTCAAAGGGCTGAACAAACTCATGCATATCAGTTCATTCACAATCTTAATTGAAAAATTTATATTCACAATTCCTTATCCTACATCTGTTTCTGCATTGTATAGTTTTTCTAAATAGTTAGATTCTTTGTTTTTTTACCTCCAAGTATGGCCTTCTTGATCCCTTGACCTTGCTTACCTTGAATACTAATTTTGGTGATTTGAATATATTATATAGGATATCCATGGATTATAGTGATAAAAATTGGATGAATCTCTTGAGATGGACGGATGAGTATATCCGTGGAGTGAATGATTTTCTTGATATGGGATTTGAACGAGCCGCCCAAGAAAATGAAATATTATGCCCTTGCAAAAAGTGCATGAATCGCTATTGGTATTATAGAAATGTGGTGGAGGATCATTTGATTGTTCATGTATTTGTTGATGGTTATACCAAATGGATTTTCCACGGGGGAGGATTTTCTTTGAGAAATACACCTCATCCAAGCAACGATGATGAAGGTTCTACCATGCGTGACGATATTTATGGACTACTTCATGATACATTTAGAAATATAGAGGTTCAGGCAGGGGATGAAGAAGGAATTAGGAAAAGACTATCTGAAGATACAAAGAAGTTTTTGAAATTGCTGGAGGAAAGAAAACAAGAGTTATATCCGAGGTGTGAAAATTTCAGTAAACTGGGTTTCACTATTCGATTGTACTTGTTTAAATCCTTGCATAGGTTGAGTAACGTGGCTTTCTCTTATTATTTAGAGTTGATAAAAGAGGCTTTTTCCTTTGCTCAGGTACCTGAATCTTTCAATAAGGCTAAAAGCATGATAAAAGATTTGGGTCTTAATTATGAAAAAATACATGCATGCCCTAATGAGTGCATATTATTTTGGAATGAAAATGCGAATGCCGATAATTTCTCTGTTTGTGGTTCCTCATGATGGAAGAGTGTCGGTCCTTTGACTAAAGCAAGCTCTAAAATCCCTGTTAAGGTTTTAAGGTACTTTCCTTTAAATCCTAGGCTTCAGAGGATATTCATGTGTCTTGAAACAGCTGCTACAATTAGATGGCATGCTAATGAACGACCCAATGATGGGAATATAAGACATCCTACTGATGGGGAAGCTTGGAAGGATTTTGATTCTTTGCACCCAGACTTCTCTAGAGATCCTCGGAATGTAAGATTGGGTCTTTCAAGTGATGGTTTCAACCCCTTTTCGGACCATGAGCATTTCCCATAGCACGTGTCGTGTTATGTTAATGAACTATAATTTATCACCGTGGATTTGCATGAAGCCAGAGTACATAATGTTGTCTATGATCATTCTAGGTCCATCATCTCCAGGAAATAATATAGATGTGTACCTACAATCATTAGTTGAAGAATTGAAGGAACTATGGGAAACAGGGATAGACACATTTGATGCTGAAACCAACCAAACTTTCCGAATTCGTGCTGCCTTAATGTGGACAATTAACGACTTTCCAGCATTAGCAATGCTTTCAGGATGGAGCACTAAGGGGAGATTGGCATGCCCCACTTGCAATTATGACACATGTTCTCAATATTTAAAACATAGTCATAAGATGTGTTACTTGGGCCATCGAAGATTTTTGCCTCGTGATCATCTATTTCGACGAGATAAGAAGTCTTTTGATGGTAAGGAGGAGCATAGACCTGCACCAGTTCCATTGTTGGGTAAACAAGTGTTTGAAGAGCTGCTTGAATTCAACAATATCTTTGGAAAGAGCACTAAAAAAGGCCTCAGAGTGATAAGGGTCTGTGGAAAAAGAGATCCATCTTTTTTGAATTGCCATATTAGGTGCAGAACAAATTGAGGCACAATCTTGATGTGATACACATCAAGAAAAACATATGTAATAGTTTGCTTGGGACTTTATTAGAAATAGATGGAAAATCAAAGGATCATGAAAAATCTCGCTATGACTTACAAGAAATGGGGATACGAAAGGAGTTACAACCAAGAACAAATAATGATGGAACTATAAGTTTGGCTAAATCTTATTTCTACATGTAACCAAAAGAGAAAAGTTTATTTTGTACTGTCATGAAAAATGCAAAATTACCAAAAGGGTGTGCTTCGAATATTTTAGAACGCGTGCATGTGAAGGAGATGAAAATATCAGGGTACAAGAGTCATGACGCTCATTTTATAATGCATTACTTGCTTCAGGTTGCTGTTAGAAAAGTGTTGCCCAAGAATGTTTCATTGGCCTTGATTAGGTTGGGAAATTTCTTTAGAGCTATATGTAGTAAGGTCATAAGGCGAAGAGATCTTGAAACAATGCATCCAACATATTTTGACATAATGCCACATTTGCCTATTCATTTGGTGGATAAAATTAAGCTTGGGGGTCCGGCTCATCTCCGTTGGATGTATCCCATTGAGAAAAACCTATGTAAGTACAAGTCGTTTGTACGTAATCGATCTAGTCCAGAAGCGTCAATAGCAGAGGGGTTTTTGGCCGATGAGTGCTTGACCTTTTATTCGAGATATCTACATGATGACGTGAAGACAAAATTTAGTAGGTACCAAACTGTGGATGATGAGTGCTCTCAAAATTTGTCACCTATATTCCCTAATATAGGTCATCCAATTGGAAGTAAGAAAAACAATACTTGTCTCACTGATTCACAGTTATGCTTTGAGGCACATCGATATGCTCTGTTCAATACTAGAGATGAACAAATGGAAAAGTTTACCGAGTAAGATAAATTATATTAAAACATTTATTTATATTTTAAATAAGGTTTTCTTTATTATATGCTTCAACTTAAAATGTTCTTGATTGCAGGGAACATAAGAATTTAATTGTTAATCATAGTAGATCAAATGCATTGGTAAGAGCGAGGGATCATAGTCGGGAATTCAGAAATTGGTTTAAAGAGAAAGTTAAAAATATTGTATTGCCCGATTATTTAAGATGGCTAGACAAAGGACCTAATATGGTATCCAAAAGATATACGGGATATTTTATTAATAGATACCAATTTCATATCAAAGAATGGGATTCCCGAGGCAAGACTCAAAATAGTGGAGTGACTTTATCAGCAATAACATATAGTTTTGCTAGTGCTAGGGACCAAAACCCCATCGATGGCGAGGTTATATATTATGGAGCGATTTGGGATATCATTGAAATTGATTATTAGGGTGTGATGATCCAAAAGGTCATCTTATGTAATTTAAGCCTTATCTGTGTTCCGAGGCTCCGAGAGCCTCCGTTAGTCCCACTTCGTTATGCGTGCGCAGCCCGGGCGTGTAGCCGGGAAGCTATTATGTGAAAAGTTGATGAAAAATGAGTTTTGATAATTAATGAATGAATATAGTTGACTTTGGTCAACATTTCTGGTAAACGGACCCAGACCCGTGATTTGACGGTNTATGTGAAAACAGTGTTACCGGGCCCGTATTATGGTTCCAAAGCCCGAAACAGGTTTATGATATATTATTTGTCTTATTTGTAAAATTTGGTGTAAAACGGGCGTGAATTGTGTGGTTTCGGATCAAAATGAGGTTTTGAAGTTTTAAAGAAATTGAAATGTGGCTCGGAAAGTGGTGTGATGTTCCCGAGGTTCGAATGAGATTTCGAGACTGGGAATAGTTCTGTGGTGTCAATTATAACTTATCTGCAAAGTTTGATGCCATTCCGAGCAGTTTAGGCCGGTTCGGCGTATTTGGAATGAATTCTTGAATTTTAAGTTCCTAAGTGTTGATTAAATAAGTTTTGGGGTTTGATTCGAGTTCCGCTGTTGTTTTTCGTGTTCTGAAAGTTCGAGTGAGTCCGCCTAGTGATTTAGGACTTGTTGGTATATTTGGACGGGGGCTCGGGTGG
>ML280356.1:6180-18130 GCA_005239495.1 Nicotiana undulata
TTATTGTTATTGTTATTGTTATTGTTATTGTTATTGTTATTGTTATTGTTATTGTTATTATTATTATTATTATTCTCCTTTGAATAATTTCACTTCATCTTTTATGACTTGTACGTGTGGTCTGAATTAAATTTCGGGAAGTTCAGAGTTGATTCGGATGGAAAGTTCTACTTTTGGAAGCTTTAAGATGGAAGAATTGACTAAGGTTTGACTTTTGAGTAAATGACCTCGGAATCGGGATTCGATGGTTCCAATAGATTCGTATGTTGATTTCGGACATGGGTGTATATGATTTAATATTATTTGGTCCGGGAGCATTTCAACGCTTATTGTAGAAAGTTGGCGTTTTGGAAGTCCTAGAAGTTCATAAGTTTGGTTTGAAGTGGATTTTGATGTTATCGATGTTTGTTTGGAGTTCCGAGACTTGGAGTAGGTTCTTATCGTGATTTATGACTCGTGCGTAAAGTTAAGCGCCTTTTCGGAATGTTTTGATATGATTCGAACACGTTCGACGAAGATTGGAAGTTTGAAAGTTGAAAGAAATGATTTTGTTCGTCAATTTATGATTTTGATGTTTATCGTGGCATTTCAAGTCTTTGGTTAAGTTTGTATAAGGTATTGGGACTTGTTGGTGTGTGGACAGGGTCCCCGGGGCCTCAGGTGAGGTTTGGGGTAGTTTCAAACCATGTTTGGGTGTTTTGATATTGATGGTTTCTGGTGTTTCTGGTAAGCATTGCAATCGTGGTTGAGGGGACTCGATCGTGAAAGAAGCTTCAGCTGGAGAGGGAGTTTTGCATCGCGAACGTGACTCAGTGGTCACGAACACGAAGGGGGAGCTGAGGCAACCTACGCGAATGCAACAGGTAAGTCACGAACTCGTAAGTGGAAAGTGGAGCTGGTCTTGGAGGTGCTAGGCCATCACGAACGCGGCTCAAGGACCGCGAACGCGAACGTGTGAGACGTGGAGGAATCGCGAATGCGAGAAGTCCACCACGAATGCGAAGTAGGATTTTGGGCAGTTGGGCTTTTGGCCTTCGCGATCGCGAGGATGTTTCCACGATCACGAAGAAGGAGGTGCTGGGCAGTGTCATTCTAAAGACGAGGGTTTGACTCATTTTCACACCAATTCTTCAGGAGCCGACTTTGGGAGCGATTTGGGAGCACCATTTTCACCATCAATCAGAAGGTAAGTGATTTCTTCTCATTGTGAGTTAAATACATGGTTTATATATGGATTTAAACATGGGAATTAGTATGAATTTGGGATTTTGGTGGAAAACCTAGAATTTTGTATTTTTGGATTTTTACCACGAAATTGGACATGAAAATGGAAATAAATTATATATCGGAGTTCGTAGTGTTATGGGTAAAGTCTATCATCGAAAATTTTCGGAATCTGGGCACGTGGGCCATTAATTTGACCGAGGGTTGACTTTATTGACTTTTCGAGCGGAGTTGGAAATTTTTATGAATTGATTTATTATGAGTATTAGAGTGTATTTTCATTGGTTTGCACATTGTTTGACTAGGTTTGGAACGACATGCATCGGTTTGAGGTGTTAGAGTGGCGTTGGAGCCGGTTATGGAACTTTAGAGCGAGGTATGTCTCATGTCTAACCTTGTGAGGGGGAAACTACCCCTAGGCGATATTCATGGTTGTGTGCAACTAGATGTGGGAATACGTTCTTCCGAGGTGATGAGAGTTCGTACGTAGTGTCACGACACAAATCGATGGGCCGCGATGAGCACCCGGTACCTTACTCAACCGAGTACCAACGTAACGTATCTTTCTTATTACTTAATCATAGGTAAATGGGCCAGAAGGGCCGTATGAGGTAAGAAGATTAAAACATGAGAGAACACTCGACATAAAATGACCCAACCCGATATAATGAATTATACATATGACTTACGGGCCTATAAGCCTATATGGTTACATAAACGTCATATGGTCGGGATAGGGCCCCGACATACCAGTCAATACATGTCTAAGTCATACTAACCAAATAAGCAACTCCGGAGCAAATGGAACCCACCAACATCTCCTACTGAGTTGATAGCCTACTTAGAGGACTCTCAACCTGTCTATCGGGACCTGCGGGCATGAAATGTAGTGTCCTCGGGAAAAAATGGACGTCAGTACAAAAAATGTACCGAGTATGTAAGGAATGAAAATAAGTAGACAGTAGAGATGAGAGAAACATAGAGTAACAGACTCAACATGTATATTTGAATAGCTATGTGAATCATATAATATTATAATTTCGTGCATATGCGTATAAATGTCATACCATGCATGGGTATATGTGTTCATAACATCATTAAGCCTCTAAGGGCATCCCATCATATCATCTTGGCCACTGTGGACAAAATCATCAACGTATACCAGCTGATCAAGTGGTGGTGCGTATATAACGCCGTAACCTTTTTCCATATATATATATATATATATATATATATATATATATATATACACGCGTATTGTTACCCCCATGTTATTGTATGCGAAAGTACGTCATAAGTAATTTGATGAATACTCGGAAATAAGATGTTACATCCCGCATTTTTGTACGTTAAAGTTAAGTCGTAAGTTAATCAACGTAAGCTCGAGAATGTAAGTATTATGCTATTTCAAACAAGTGATAAGTAAATTTTTTAAGGAGAGAGGGTAAGCGAATCGAAGAAAATGAGTTTCGTCGAAGTTTGGAAATTCGTGATAAAATACGATCCGAGCTGTAATACTCGATATTTATGGACTAGTTCCATCCAATGTACCACATGACCATGATGGTATATGATGTTCTAAACGTCAATACCACACAAGAGAGGGGGGTGATTTGTGTGGTGTCCAATTTTCGCGTGCAATAGTTATAGAAGGACTAGGTTCTTCTATGTGTTCCAACTCCTACAATTTGCGAAATAATAAATGCAGAATTTTAAGAACACAACAATTTTACGGGAAAACACCTGGCTCAAAATGTGAAAAAACCACGACCTACTTCCTAGTAGGATTTTCTCCAAACTCTTCACTAAAACAATGAGCCAAACTGCATTTACAAAATAAATGCTTTTGTAAACCTAGGGATTAACTCTAACCTTTTGTGGCAAACTAGCCTCTAGCTATTTGCGACAAACTTCAAGTTAACTATAACTTGAACACTTAGTACCTATTACAATTGCTTCTAAATAAAGATGAAAAGTACAATTTGTAATCACTTACTACAAATAAACTAGACTAAAAGACAATAGATGGAACTGGTTCTTCTAGCTGGTTCAAGTAGCTCCAGATTCGCACTCTCCAATTTGGCTCGAATTGCTTGCAAAATTTCTTCACGAATGTTTCTCTCAATTCTTGATAAATTTATGCTTTTGTGCGTCTCTTTACAATAAGAACATTCTGCAATATATATAGGATTTAGTAGATAAGGAATTAACTAGAATCCTAATGCTACTCTTCCTTGGTGAAAGAGTTCTACTCAAAACCTTCCTTATCTTAGATTTTGTTCTTATTGAATAAGGAGTCCTTCTCCATTTTCGTTTTTGCAATCTTTTCGATCAGAAGATATCTCAATTTCACCAGAATACGTTTATCTCCTGCATGTGCATCTCATGTGCCTTTGAATCTTCCCGTCTATGTCACATGTGATGGACCTGGTTCATCTCGGAGTTCCTTTGTCAATCTTCAAAACTATTTCCTTTCTCTGGCCAATAAATTCCCCCTTTTTGATGATGAAAAACTTTTTGCATCGGGCCTGTTTCAGCTTAGTCCAACAGTGACACATATTAGAGTATTAATCATTTATCATAATTAACCATGTTCATTAGGTTATAAATATCACATGTTCAGAGCACAACCTATCTTCCCCCTTTTGGCATCATCAAAAAGTTGCAAAAGAAAATTGTGTGAATCCCAGATTTTTAAAACTTACTCATGGCCATTTGGGTAACTGCATATGCAATCATGGATTAATCATCAATAATCAACCAAGAATTCAAACTATCAAAAAATAGAGATACTGAATCAGAGCAAAAATGTAACGACCAGGTCAGTCGCTTTGAGAGTTAGCACCCCGATCCCCTGATAATTGTTTCTCCTATGTCTTATTATGTTAATGGAACGTGTTGGAGCATCGAGTAAGGTGAATTGGAGTGTTTTTGGACATATAGTCCTTTAAAATGAGTTTCAACCTTAGAAATTGGGTTGTAGTGGGAGCTGTGTGAAGACAGATCCGGAATGGAATTCCGGAGACTCCGTTAGCTCTGTTGGGTGATTACGGGGTTGGGAGCGTGTTCGAAATGTAATTTCGAGGGCGGATGTAGATTTAGGCTTGAATTGGCGAAAGTTAGAAATTTGGTGATTACGGCCGATAGGTGAGATGTTGATATCGGACTCGGAATAAGATTCCGAAAGCGACAGCAGGTCCGGAATGTCATTTATGACCTGTGTGCAAAATTTGAGGTCATTCGGACGAGTTTAGACGTTGTTCGGCGTCGAATGTGAATTCTTAGAAATTCCTAAGTTCTTAGCCTTGAATCTATGCATATTTCAGTATTTTGATGTTATGGGATGTGTTTTTAAGGCTCGACCAAGTTTGGATAAGGTATTGGGATCAGTTGGCGGTTTTGATTAAGGTCCCGGGGGTCTCGGGGTCGTTTCGGATGCTTAACGGAAGAATTTGGAACTTGGCAAATTTCTGAACCAGGCTCCTTACGGTGTTTTCGCACCTGGGAAGGTTTCCCGCAGGTGCGATGGGGTGGTCGCAGGTGCGATGATGGGGGAGGTTGACCAGTGGTCGCAGGTGCGACCTGGGTCCCGCAGGTGCAAAACCGCAGGCGCGACCAAACGACCGGAGGTGCGGCCCCAGTTGATCTTAAGTGACTTCCGCACCTGCGATACTTCTTCCGCAGGTGCGGTACCGCATGTGCGGTGAAAGGGACCGCATGTGCGAAATCCCTGTGTGTTTATTCCAAAAATCTAAGGGTTTATGCTATTTTCACCATTTTTGAATTGTAGGAGCTCGGGAGAGGCGATTTCTGAGGGGATTTGCTTGGGTATTCAAGGTAAGTGATTTCTAACCATCATAGGTTACCTTCCATGATTCTAATCTTAAATTCGAGATTATTGACTAGACATTTGGGAAAATTGGAAGAAACTTCTTAGACCAAACTTTGGGTTTTTGATTGGGTATTTGACCTCCGATTTGAGAGATTTTCATATAGTTAGACTCGTGAGTGAATAATGGTTCGGAAAATGTAAATTTTATCTGATTCCGAGACTTGGGCTCGAGGGATGTTTTGGTCAATTTTACTAATTTCGCGTATTAGTTCTGAATTAATTAGTTAGTTTAAATTCATGAAATGATATTTACATTATGTAATCGAATTGAATAGATTTGGGTCACTCGGAGTTGGATACTCGTGGCAAGAGCATGATTATCGGTTGATTTGCATAGTCGAGGTAAGTAGCTTGCCTAACTCTGTGTTGGGGAATTTCCTTTAGGCATTTTAAACTGGTTTTTACTATAAAGCTCCGTGTACGTGAGGTGACGAGCACGTGCATGAGATATTTTCACTATATTTCCGTGATTCCTTCTACGATATGCCTCATTTTCAAATCTACTATTGCCGTTACTGGTTGAGCTGAGTAACAACTTGAGATTTTATCATGACAATCGATTTTACCTTATTTTTCCACTCGTTACTATTATTTTGTCACGACCCGAAATCCCACCTTTCAGACCGTGACTGCGTCTAACATTGAACCCGCTAGACAAGCCAACGTACACAATATTTTGACCTAAAAAAAAACAACATAACGATATTAAAGCCATTAACCTTCAACCCTTTACTGGAATATCCCGAATTACCTCAAAAGTTTTACAGCAGAAAAATAATAATACTTCAAAAGCGCATAATGAAAGGATAAAGACAATAACATCGCAAAAATCCCAAAAAAAACCGGGGTGTCACAACCTCACGAACTATCTAAACTGAGCGCTAAATACAGAGTCTGAAAGGAAATATATAATTTTCTTGGAACTAGGAGAAAAAGTAAGACAATGAGGAATCCAAATGCAGGAGAGACACCAAGGCCCACGAACACCAGCGGGTATACCTTGAAGCTCTGGGTGGACTGGAGGTGACTCCCTCAATGCGGTCCACTTGGTCCGAATGCAGGATCTGCAAAACATTAAGAAGTGCAGTGTAGCATCAGTACAACCAACCCCATGTACTGAGTAAGTGTCGAGCCTAACCTCAGCCGAAGTAGTGACGAGGCTAGACTTGGCAATAACGATAACCTGTCCTATTCTACAGCAGATAACAGGGATGATACAAGGAAAGAGATAAGCAGACAAGTAAGGGATACGGGATCAGTAAGAGGAAACAAGTGAATTGATGCAGTCAAATTGACAGATAGAAGTAAGCAAGGGAGGCAATCTATCACAATAGCCAACAAAACAAGTATAAGTACCAGAAATGTAAACAATGCCACGGCATCACCCTTCGTGCTTTTACTCTCTTCCTCACAATGCAATGTAAACAAGTATCATGGCACGGCATCACCCTTCGTGCTTTTACTCTCTTCCTCACAATGCAATGTACAATGTATCATGGCACGACATTATCCTTCTTGCTTATAATCACTAACAATTGTCACGACCCAAACTGATGGGCCGCGACGGGCACCCGGTACCTTACTCAACCGAGTACCAACGTGACGTATCTTTCTTATTACATCATCATATACTCGTGACATACGGGCCTAATATGCCAACATAATCATTTATATACTCTAAACATAGGCCGACAAGGCCATACAAGTATTCGTATACATGACATTTGTCTACAAGCCTCTAAGAGTACATAAATGTCACAAAGGTTGGGATAGAGTCCCAACATACCAAACAATACACGTCTAAATCATACTAACCAAACAAGCAACTCCGAAGCAAATGGTGCGCACCAACATCTTCCGCTGAGTTGATAGCCTACTTGGAGGGCTCTCGACCTGTCTATCGGGACCTGCGGGCATGAAACGCAGCGTCCCCAGGCAAAAGGGATGTCAGTACGAATAATGTACCGAGTATGTAAGGCACATAAATAAATACATAAGAGACATGGAAGAAATATAGAGTACATGACTCAACCCGTAAGCCTGAATAACTTTGTAAATCATAAATTACTTTTAGCGTAATGCATATGCGTATGAATGTCATGTCGTGCATAGGTACATATTTCATAACATCATCAGCCTCTAAGGGCATCCCATCATATCATATCGGCCACTGTGGGCAACATCATCATCATATACCAGCTGATCAGGTGGTGGTGCGTATATAACGTCATAACCTTTCCCATATCCCATATACATATATATATACATACATATATACGCGTATATAACGCTGTTTGAAGATACATACATATATACGCGTATATAACGCCGTTTGAATCATATTTCAGCCACTGTGGGCAACATAATATCATATACCAGCTGATCAGGTGGTGGTGCGTATATAACACCATAACCTTTTCCCATATCCCATATACATATATTTACATATATACGCATATATAACACCATCTGGTCATGGGTCAATGCACATGTATGAAATGCATTAAAAATACGTAATAATCTCAATATTCCTTCTAGATAAACTTTTCCAACTGCGTATTTTTCTGAGACCCATGAACAGAAAATAATAATAATTCTCATGGGGAATCAAGAATATAGACACCTCTACTATTTCTATGAATAGAGTAATTTATAGAAACTGTGTATTTTCTCGTTTCTTCAGTATAATTTGGACCATGCCAAAAGAAAGAAGGGATAGCCTTAACATACCTGGATTAGGGAAAACTCCATATAATACTCTTGGAGAAGATTGCACCGTACTCTTATAGGACCACAAATTTTTTTACGTTTCTACGATTCTACAAATTCTCGTTGGAATTGAATTTTGGAACCACAAAATTGGATGGAATTAAGCTTCTGTTCTTGTAGTATTTGAACTAGGAAATGATATATGTTCCTTGCTTTTGGATTACGAACGTCTAGCTTTTGTTCTTGTAGTATTTGAACTAGGAAATGATGTATGTTTCTTGCCAAGAAAAATAGAAGAGTTTACACTCTTCAATCACCTCATCAATATTCATACCAAATTTCTCTTTTCTAGCTTTATCTTGCCAATAACAAATCATTGTCCATACAAGCAAAGATGAAGTAATCTCTTGCTTTTGGATTTATGAACGTTTCTAGTTCTCCTTTTGTCCAAATGAAAATGTGATAAGACTTTTGTATTCAAAATCCTTACACGTTATTGTTAGGTAGACACTAATCCTATATGAATACTTAGTCATTGTTCTTGTGAGCTTCCTTGCTGCAACGTTTTATTTTTACAATTTAATAATTAACTAGGTAATGTCCCGTTACTCGATAATTAACCAATTACCCGCATAGTTAAGAATTGCCTCAAATTACATAAAGTTCTACTTATTTTAATACACTTTATACATCATACTATCGTGGTCATATGGTACCTTGCATGGTACTAGTTCATAATTATCGAGTATTATCGCTCGACCCGTATTTTATTCCAAATTGACCACTTTCAACGAAATTCGTTTTCTCTAATCCGTGTACCCTCTTATTCTTCATAACACTTATTTATCGCTTGCTATAAATAGCGTAAGTACGTTAACGTCAAGATGATCTCATCTCCGAGTTTACATCGGTTAGCTGAAAATGAAATTTTAACGTACAATACTTCAGGGTGCAACATCATCGTAACTTAATACTGCGAAGTGTAACATCACCGTAATACTGCGGGGCGTAACATTATTCCCCCCTTTGGAACATTCGTCCTCGAATGTTGACTGATGCACTTATCATTTTCATAACTTATATTTTCCGAATACTTTGGAACTTCACTTTCCATCTAGGAGCCTGTTCTGTGAATAATTCCAAAGTCCAGGGAATTTCCCCTTTAAGTCTCCTTCTCACATCACAACTTGTAGTCGGAATCCTTCCAATCTCGTAACTGTTGCTACCTTTCATCATGCAACCTGTACAATTTTGACCTTGTAAGTGTGTCCAATCTCTACGCTTCATATGTAGAGCTTGATAAGATGTCCCTTTGGGTATATTTGAGTATACTGAAGTTCTTCACTTGGTACTTTGTTGAATTCACGAATATTGCTATATCTAATCGCATAGGTCCGTTTAGCCATCCATATGAATTTATTTCCATAACTCTTACTTTAATTTATCGTTGCTGAGGTTTGCTACCAAATCCCTGCTTACTCTCATTGATGATTCCATATGTATAAATTTAAGTCCTTTAATGCTTCCTCGTTACTGCTCATCTTTAGAATGACGGTCCAATATCATCTCATACTTTGTGACTTTTGTCTATCTATTGTTGATTCATCTCAATATTGATTTACAACATATCACTGATAACTTGAAACTTCTTACGTAATACATTTCCCCTAGGGTTTAATCCTAATGACTTATCCATTCTCGTCACCTTTTCACTTGTCTTTCCTCATCCTTACTCATGCTTCCTTAAAACTTTATCGCCCTACCATACTTTAGCTTGCGACCTATACATATCCATTTATATTACTTGCAACCTTTCAACTTGGTTGTATAATAGATTTCCTTATATCTTTATGGAATATCAAGCGAGACATCACATCCTCTCTAACTCTTCTTTATTCTCTTAATCAGGCTTCTCGATACCTAGACCATAGGCTGGAGGATATGCTACTGACGATGCCGCTATTACTCCTGGATATTGAATCCTCGCGCTTTTAGCCTTCTATCTGAAGTATGGACTATTCACGATCTTTTGCCTTTGAGTATCTCGTACACTGTTCACCTTTACCTTACTTACCTTAAAACCTCGCATCGTATCTTCTATCTCTTTCATGACCTCCCTTCCATATAGGTATAATTCACGTCCATAACTTGAAGCTCTATTAGAATTCTTACACCTCTGCTGCATACACAATCTGGTGGGAGCTTCGTACTGACTTCTTATGAGGCTGGTACTCTTCAGTTGGCTTCATCATAGAGCTATTATAAAATATGGCTACTGTATTATCTTTATTATACCTCTGCTACTTGAGAGTGATCCTGAGGTCTATAATTCTCTTGGTCCCTTCTGTTTTACTTGTTGATGTAACTCTTTAATCTCCTCTTCTTTCTGATCAGCCTCTAAGTATGCTTAAGATATCCTCCGACTTGCGGCTCCTGGTATTAGTTAGTACTTTAGCCTTTCATAGGCGCTGAGGGATATTTATGATAAAATCCTTTAACAATTCAATCATTCATTTATGACCTGGGCTCAATTCTTTGTTTGACGTAGATCATAATCTTCTATGGCTGTATATGGTGCAAGTATAAAACTCCAAACTCTTAAGTGCGTTCATAACGTAACCAACTCGGGATCATTGATTGAATAATTTCTTTTGTTCCTTCTTAGCTTTCTTCAATGTAAGCTATTTCCTTTCCTGGTCTTCCTGCCCCCCTTGTTGCGTGCATACTTAGCTTATCTTGGTTCCCACGCATGCTATCGTTTTCATGCAACTCATATGACCTTCGAATTTCTACTTTTAATTTTTTTCTTCCCGTTAATTAACCACGGTAGGGGCCACTTTTCTTTGGTGTGCTTACAATGTTGTTATGAGACAGTTGTTACACGACCCTTTCCTTTCTAGGTCGTTGTGCTAAGGCTGAATCCTTCTTCCTTATTTCCTCAGCTAGTCTTTCATTGTAGTACTTAGGGATAACCCTTGACTCTCGTAAAGCTGTGAGCTTATTACGGACATTTTCTGATGTCCTTACTTGCCTATAATCATCTGTAGTTGCTTACTTCCATGCCCTTGTGCTTATATGGTTCCTTTTAAACTGATATTTTGACTGCCTTCCTAGTGACACTTTCTTTTATCCCCATTACACTCATACGGTAACTTTAACTACCCCGACTCTTGTTTGAATATATCTCAAGTATTATAATGATATTCTCCGAGGCTAAATTCTCCATGTTGGGTTCTACTATGTTTATCTTACACGGTCTGATGACTCGTTTGTAACCTCCTGTTTAGCCATAACTGAGATCTTCCTGACTGTTAACTACTCGTTGGCCCATTCTCATATCAATATTCCTCGTAATATTTCTTGGGTTATTTACTTTGTTTTAACTTACATCTCGCGCTGGCTCCTTATTTATTAATAACAGCTCATGCATAAACCTTTACTTCCTCTCCTTGACGTCGTGCTTGAACAATATTCTTGAATCGTAGCGTATCTGTAAGATTTGGATAAGTTCCATCTCATTCCTCTTTCATTTATCGCATTCTTCCTTTACCATTCCATAGTCACTAGAACCACTTAATTCTGACTTAATGCCACATCATTCCATATTCCCCCCTTTTAGGGGTGTACTAAGAGCTGAAGCCATGATGATCTACCTATAGATGTTTTACCTCTTCATCTTTGGCGTCGTTTCATAACATCAATGATACTTACTCGTCTTGCGGCAACCCTTCTGTACCAAGGATGACAAATCCCCTTACTCGCGATGGTGACACTTAATGTCACTGGTACATACAGTCCCTTAGGCTTAACTTTGCTAAAATTGCTTGCTCTAGGGAAGCGTCTCCCTAAAGACCATTCTCTGAATTCATCATGGATCTTCTTCTGTGGTCCATTCTATTACTGCCGGAACGAAATTTGAAATTCCCATGATGCCGAGTACTTCCCAACCATTCAGTCCCTAATTCGTATTTAGTTTATCTTGTTTACCAGTCCATACTGATTTCTGTTACTCTGGGGATTACCTCTCCTCTCTGGTAGTCGCGTTGGAGTCACAAACTTATATCTCGAAATGAGGATATAACTTTATGGACTATACTCTTTTGTTGTCTTAAGGCCCATCACCTT
>ML280357.1:0-19363 GCA_005239495.1 Nicotiana undulata
TTTATAAACGAATCTGCAAGTTCAGCAAAAGAATTTATAGAGTTTTCAGGGAGAAGAAAATACTAGGTTAAGGCTCCTTTCGTGAGTGTTTCCCCGAATTTTTTGACAAGGACTGATTCTATTTCCTTTTTTGTTAAATCATTGCCTTTTACTCCAGTAGTGAAAGCAGTCACGTGATCACGTGGGTCGGTTGTTCCATCGTATTTGGGGACATCAAGCATTCTAAACTTCTTGGGTATAAGTAATGGGGATGCACTTGGCTTCCAAGGTTGTTGAGAGTACCTATCGACGTCAATTCCTTTGATAATAGGTGGAACACCAGGGATTTGCTCGATGCGATCGTTTTGTTCTTTCATCTGCTTCTGCATGGTTAATAATAAATTTTGTAATTCTGAATTACTAGTCGTACCTGGTCGTGTTTCAGGAAGTGTATTGAGAGTTTCATTCCTGGTTGAATTTGTTAACCCCGCTTGCAAATCTTCTACTAGAATTGTATTATTCAGAGGCAATGTTGGTGGTACTAGAGGTACTTGTGGTAATCCTCTTGCAAATTCTCGCAAAGCCTGTCCCACGTATTCAGCAATCATTTGCCTTATTTGATCTGATTCCACCGGTTGTTCATTATTGTTACGATTGTCAGCTCTTTCAGGAGATGGTTCTCTCGAAGCTCGTGGAGTTCCTCGAGGAGGAGTTGAAACTGGGGTTTCACTTCTTTGCTGGTTGTTATCGTCATTATTGTTGACGTTGTTGTTGTTGAAATTCGACATGATTTTAAGGATATCGATTGGTAGCGAAAACGATGATTATCAGATTCCCGGTAACGGAACCAATTTGTTTAACCAAAAAATAAGATCTTTTGACTAAAGCTTAATTTAGGATAAACTCGGGTTACTGATAATCGAATAGTAAAATAAGAATAAGTAGCAATAATTTTGAGAGCAATATGCAAAGAATAAAATAACTTATTTCCCCCAAAATCAGATGATCCGGTTTGTTACATTTTTATCCCTTTTATAGGGATGTTCTCCTAGTACAACGTTTGTATTTCTTTCATGATAGCCTATTTAATGCTTAATTATTACATTTATGAGGCATTACAATGATGAATAGTAACTGTTATTTTAGGAGTTACATAACGTACAAGACATTGATTGCTGATCTTCGAATCGGCCCATTATTGCGTCCGGATTCGTTGTGACCGTGTCTCTTCTTCTTTGATGATCTTTCCGCGGCTAATTCCTTGTATTGACCGTACCTTTTTATCCCGTGTCCACGTGTGATATTTTATTTGGTCCACCTGGCTGGCTGAGTCATCCAAAATTTGTACACGTATGAGTCTATATTTTTTACCAATACACACATGCTGCAGGACGGCTCGGAAGGCACCTCACCGTGAAGTCTCAAAGTGTAAGTCAAGCGTGCGCGCCGGACTGACATCCAGATGCACCTGCCTGAGATTCTGCACATTTAAGTGCAAAAGTGTAGCGTGAGTACATAAACAACATGTACCCAGTAGTATCTAGTCTAACCTCGAAAAAGTAGTGACGAGGGGTCGACTCCGACACTTACTAAGGGCCAATAATATAATAATATAAAGTTCTACTTAAACATGAATTATACAGTGATAACAAAACTTGAAGTAGGAAATAAGTAAATAATCCTTTCATCCAAGTAAGAACCAAGTCGTTTCCTTCATCTAATCCTTTCACCTTTCAGGTCCGTGAAACAATATCAAATATATAAGGATTTCTAAAAAAAATTAAGCACGAGTTATGCCGAGGACGTACGGATCGATCCTTATATACATATAAATTGACTGTGCACTGCCGAGGGTCGAACAACCCAAACATATAATACAAGGCGAACGTCCCGCTCCCATGGGAGTAGTGGAACTTTACCCCGCTCGTGGAATATATTTGCAAAGCGGTTGAACATTGAGTTTTCTTAAATTATAATAATATTTCTCAATTCCTTTTTAAAATAAGAAATTCAACTTGGAACTTTATATATTGAAATCCTCAACCTCCACTTTAATCTAACAATTAGTAAACATAATCAAACAATGGTACCAACGAATCATGTTGTAAGCCTAAATCTACCTGGACATAACCATGAATAGTAGTTGCGCACGGACTCTCATCACATCGTGCGTGCGTAGCCCCCACAAATAGAAGCATGTATTGAATTAAGTTCACCTATGGGATTACAAGGTTAGAAAAGAGACTTACCTCGTCTCAAAGCCTACTTCCTGATTCAAGATGCGCTAACAACCTCAAGTCACTGCCGAATCAATCCAAAACTAATTGAATAGTATATAAACTAATCAATACATGCTCATAAGTTTGTATTCCAACTATTAAAGAGGTAACCCTAAATGTAAGATTCTTAAAATTTACCCCGGGCCCACATGCTCGGATTTCAGAAATTTTCGAAGAAAGGTGTTACGCACAACCCTATGAACTCAAATATATGATTTTTACTAGATTCTATAACGAATTTCATGATTAGATCTCATTTTTATCAAAACCTTGGTTTTCTCCTAAACCCGTGATTTTTCACAAATTTCATGTTAAAATATACCCATAATCTATGTATTAAATTCACATTAGGTAGGAATTACTAACCTTCAAAATCTAGGTTGAAATTCCCTCTTTAAAAGCTCTCAAATCGCCCAAGAGAGAGATAAATGTGTTAGAAATGGCCTAAGTCCCGTATTAAATGAACTGTTCTGCCCAGCAATTTTTGCACATGCGCTGCCTTGGCCGCATCTGCGGTCCCGCACCTATGGAAAAATATTCTCATGTGCGCATCTCTCTTACCTAGCCAAGCTCCGCATTTGCGGACAAAAGGGAGTCGTTTTTGCGTGCCTTCCGTTCCTGCGACCACTGCCCTCGCACCTACGCTGACGCAGGTGCGCCAAAACTTTTGCACCTACGAATGGATGGGTTGCCCTCATTGTTTCGCTTCTGCGGCTCGTGGCTCGTGGATCGCGCCTCTGAGCTCGCACTTGCGGCTGTCTTAGCGCATGTGCGATTATGACAGCAACTGGGAGCTTCAACTGTAGCTCCCAATTTCCAACTTGGTCCGAGCCTCATTCGATTGACACTCGGGGGCCCAGGGACCCCGCCCGAATATACCGACAAGTTTGAAATCATAAAATGGACTCATTCGAACTCTCGGAACGCCCGAAACAACATTAAAACTAAGAATCACACCCCAAAACTAATTGAATCAAACTTATGAACTTCAAGTTCTTCAATTTAGTTCCAATGCACCGAAACGTACTTAAACTACTCGGATTGACACCAAATTTTGCGTGCAAGTCTTAAATGACATAACTGAACAATTCCATGTCTCGGAATTCCTTTTGGACCTCAATATTAACAAAACTCGCTCCAAACCAAATTTAAAGAACTTCTATAACCTTCAAAGAACCAACTTTCACTATTAGGCGCCGAAACGCCCCCGTGTCATCCAAACCCCGATCCGAGCATACGCCCAAGTCTGAAATCACCATACGAACCTATTGGAATCGTCAAATCCCGATTCCGGGGTTGTTTACGCAAAATGTTGACTGAAGTCAAACTTAGCCTTTTAAGGCCAACTTAAGGAACCAAATGTTTCGATTTCAACTTGAACATTTCCATATCCTCAAACTAACCATCCCCGCAAGTTATAAAATAGTAAAAGTACATATGGGGAGTCTTATTTAAGGGAACGAGGTTCTAGAAAGCAAAATGACAGGTCGGGTCGTTACATTCTCCACCTCTTAAACAAATATCCGTCCTCGAACGAGTCTGGAATCATACCTGAAGTGATGAACAAGTGAGGATTTCTTATCCGAATGTCCTTCTCGGACTCCTAGGTCGTCTCCTCGACTGGTTGGCCCCTCCACTGAACCTTTATCGTGGAAATCCTCTTGGATCCCAGTTGGCGATCCCGCCTATCAACAATGGCGACTGGCTCCTCTTCATAACCCAGACTCTCATCTAATTGAATCGTGTTGAAGTCTAACACATGTGACAAGTCGGGATGATATCTCCGGAGCATAGACACGTGGAAAACTGGATGAAATCCTGATTGACTAGGAAGAAAAGCAAGCTCATAAGCAACCTCCCCAACTCGCCTCAACACCTCAATTGGGCCTATAAACCTTGGGCTCAACTTGCCCTTCTTCCCAAACCTCATGATTCCCTTCATCGGCGAGACTTTCAAGAGAACATTCTCGCCCACCATAAATGATAATTCACATGCCTTCTGATCCGTGTAACTCTTCTTTCGGGACTGTGCTGTGCGAAGTTGCTCCTTAATCAACTTTACCTTTTCCAAGGCATCCTTCACCAAATTAGTACCATACAACCTAGCCTCTCCGGGATCAAACCACCCAATAGGAGAACGACACCGCCGACCATATAAAGCCTCGAATAGAGCTATCTCGATGTTGGACTGGTAACTGTTGTTGTAAGTATACACGGCCAAACACAAGAATCGATCCCACTTCCCTCCAAAGTGAATCACACATGCTCTGAGAATGTCCTTCAATATTTGAATTGTCCGCTCCGACTGCCCGTCGGTATGGGGATGTAATGCGGTGCTGAGCTCTACACGGGTCCCCAACTCACTCTCTACGGCTCTCCAAAAATGCAAAGTAAATTGAGGATGTCTGTCTTATATGATGGAAACAGGCACACCATGGAGCCGAACTATCTCCTGAATATAAATTTGGGCCAATCTCTCCGAAGTATATGTAGCCATCATAGGAATGGAGTGTGCCGACTTGGTCAATCTGTCTACAATGACCCAAAGTGCATCAAACTTCCGCAAAGTCTGCGGCAACCCAACTACGAAGTCCATAGTGATGCACTTCCACTTCTATTAAGGTATAGTCATCTGCTGGGGTAGGCCTTCTGGCCTATGGTGCTCATACTTAACATGCTAGCAATTTAAGCATCTAGTTACATGCACAACTATGTCTTTATACATCCGCCGCCACCAAGCATGTTGTTTCAGGTCACGATACATCTTCGTAGCACCTAGATGAATGGAATATCTAGAATCGTGCGCCTCCTCTAGAATCCTCTCCCTCAAGCCATAGACATTAGGAACATATTGACGACCCTGGAGTCGCAGAACACCATCCTTGCCAATAAGAAACTCCTTGGCACCACCCTGTAGTACCGTCTCTCTAAGAACCAACAAGTGCGGATCATCAAACTATCGAGCCTTGATTTACTCCAATAGTGAGGACTGGGAAACGGTGCAAGCAAGAACTCGGCTGGGCTCTTAAGTATCCAACCTCACAAGTTTGTTATCCAAGGACTGAATGTCCAAGGCTAGTGACCTCTCCTCTGCTAAAATGAATACCAAGCTACCCAAACTCTCTGCCTTCCTGCTCAAGGCATCCGCGACTACATTCGCCTTGCCCGAATGAGAAAGAATGGTGATGTCATAATCCTTTAGTAACTCAAGCCATCTACGCTGCCTCAAGTTGAGATCCTATTTCTTGAACAAATGCTGCAAACTGCGATGATCAGTGTAAACCCCACAAGACACCCCATACAGATAATGCATGCAGATCTTAAGAGCATGAGTAATAGCAACCAACTCCAAATTGTGCACAAGATAATTCTTCTCATGGGATTTCAGCTGACGTGAAGCATATGCAATAACTCGCCCCTCTTACATCAGTTCACAACCCAAGCCAACGCGTGAAGCATCGCTATACACAGTATACGTCCCCGAACCGGAAGGTAACACAATGACCGATGTTAAGGTCAAAGATGTCTTGAGCTTCTGGAAGCTCGCCTCACAATCATCGGACCAACGAAGCTGAGAACCATTGTGGGTCAATCTAGTCAAAGGTGATACAATAGATGAGAAGCCCTTCACAAACCGACAATAATAACCTGCTAACCCCAAGAAGCTCCTGATCTCAGTCGCCGAAGTAGGACGAGGCCAACTCTGAACTGCCTCAACCATCTTGGGATCCACCTTAATACCCTTTCCTGATACCACATGCCCCAAACTCCCACGAAATCTAACCAAAACTCACACTTAAAGAACTTAGCATATAGCTTTTGTTCCCGCAAAGTCTGAAGCACCACTCTCAAATGTTGCTCGTGCTCCTCCATGCTACGTAAGTAAATCAAAATGTCATCAATTAAGACAATGACAAACGAATAAAATAAGGCTTGAAAATCTTATTCATCAAGTCCATAAACGCCGTTGGAGCGTTAGTGAAACCGAAAGACATCACTAGAAACTCATAATGGCCATATCTAGTACGGAAAGCAGTCTTCGGAACATCTGAGTCCCGAATCTTCAACTTATGGTACCCTGATATCAAGTCGATCTTAGAGAACACCCTAGCACCTTGTAACTGGTCAAACAAATCATCAATATGCGGAAACGGGCAAATGTTCTTCTTCACAAATAGCACTAGGAACCCCAAGGTGGTACACTCGGCCTTATGAATCCCTTTGCTAGAAATTCCTCGAGTTTTTCCTTTAACTCCTTCAATTCTTTCGGAGCCATACGGTACGGTGGGATGGATATAAGCTGGGTACCTGGAGACAAATCAATATAGAAATCGATATCACGATCTGGTGGCATGCTTGGAAGATTAGAAGGAAACACATCGGAGAACTCCCGGACTACTGGTATTGAATCAATAGCTGGAGGCTTTGCAATAGTATCCCGGACATAGGTTAGATAAGCCAAGCAACCCTTCTCGACCATGTGTTAAGCCTTCATAAAATAGATAATCTGACGAGATGTACTGACAGATGAACCCTTCCACTCCAATCTAGGCAACTCTAGATTGCTAAGGTAACATTCTTGGCATGGCAATCAAGGATGGAGTGATATGGAGATAGCCAGTCCATACCCAAGATGACCTCAAAGTCGGTCATTTCAAGCAATAAAAGATCTTCTCTAGTCTCGTAACCACAGAATGTAACCACACAGGACTGATAGATCCGATCCACATCAACAAAATTGCCCACATGAGTGGACACATAGATAGGAGTACCCAAGGACTCACGAGGAATATCAAGAAAATGAGCAAACAGGGATTCCAAATACGAATAGGTAGATCCTGGATCAAATAGTACTGAAGCATCCCTACCGCAGATAGAAATAATACATGTGATCAAGGCATCTAAGGCCACTGCATCTGGTCTAGCCGTAAAAGCATAAAATCTAGCTGGAGCGCCACCTGGATGGCCTCCGCCTGCCTGACCTCCACCTCTGGGATGGCCCCTACACACTTGTCCTCCGCCTCTGGCCGGTTGGACGGCTAGTGCGGCTACTGGAGCTGTAATCAGGGGTTGTTGACCCTGCTGCACTGCCTTGCCCCGAAGTTTGGGGCAATATTTCTTTTTGTGACTAGGATACATGCACTCATAACAACCTTTCGTAGCGGTGGACTGCTGCCCTGAAGTCCGACCCTTGTGGCCTGAATACCCACCGGAAAAACCCTGAAGAGCGGGTGGGCGATATGAACTCTCTAGCGTGGCACTGAAATAGGCACTGGAAGAACCTTGATGACCGGAGTATCCACTGGAAGAACCCTGAATAGCTGGCGGGCGGTAAGAACTCTCCGACATAGCACTGAAACAGGCCGCGCTAGAACACCCCGAGGAGGTGGTGGTTATAGATATGGGGGTCTGCTGGGCTGACCCCTCCCAAAATGACCTCTTCCCTCAGCAGGGGCACCTCTGAACTCACCGGAAAATTGGGGCCTCTTGTCCCACTACATATGTGTTCACGTCCCACCAACACTTCTATATAAGTAGGCAGGCACGGGTCGTGTATCTTTTACCCGAGAAGGTCGAGATCGAATCCACAGAGAGTCTTTATATGGGAGTGAGTGTCTAAGTGAGCAAAAAGGGAAGAGTGTTCCTAATTACACTTCTAAACATATTGGGTTGAATTATACTAAGATTAGTTCTAAGGATTTTGTACTAACTAATAATTGCGATGTTTTTGTTGGCGTTTTCTTATATTGATAAAGGCACTAGGGTCGTGACCTTTGCCTAGGTGGATATGCGACGGGTTTCAAGTCTAAGGTCAGGGAATTCACTAGGGATACAGCTATAGCCAATGCACTCAGGTGCCCACTCTATACCTCTCGGTAGTTTGAGTGGCATTACCCAAATTGACTCTCTCGAGACCAATTGGGTGTCAATTAAGCAAGCAAGTAAGGCTTAGGTAGGGTATTACTCTCTCGAGGTTTAACCCGTTAATTAGGGCTCAAGTAGGGTTTTACCATTTCTGGTTTTAACCCAATTGATTGGGACTACCAATCTCTTGATAATGCCCTAATTTTCTATTAGGCTAATTTTCTAGACTCAAGTCCTCTTTCTCAAGAAAGACCCAAGTCATGAAAGGGCTAATTAGTGTTTGCAACCACCAATTATAGCAATAACAACACCAAATTAGCCTAAATAGCCAACACCCACTAATTTCCCAACCTTAATTTAACAAACCCATTACATACCCACACTAGGGTTGAGCCACAACCCTAGCTAATGGGTCTAGCTACTCATAATCAAAGTAGAAACCAATGATAGAGAAGAAGAAGAACCCATTAATCTATAATTAACAATGAAAATTGAAATTCCAATGTTAAAATAGCAAGAACAAAGCTAAAAATGAAAAAAAAAATAAGTACAAGAACGAGTTTCAGCTTTGAAAATTCTCCGATGTCTTACAAAATTACAAAATAGTCTATTTATACTCGGCCAAATTTTCGGACAAAATTGCCCTTGAGGATCTACCGCGAAAACACGACCGCGGTCCGCGAAACTTGACTGGGTTTTGAACTGTGGCTTGCTGATTCTGAACCACCGTGGACCGCGAAGATAGGACCGCGGCCGCGGTGGATTTTGCTTTGGGAATGGTTCTCTGAAGCTGATCTTCGCGGACCGTGAAACTGCGACCGCGGCCACGAAGAAGCCTTGCCTTGAATACTGGTTCTCTGAAGTTGATCTTCGCGAACCGTGAAACTGCGACCGCGGCCGCAAAGAGGCCTTGCCTTGAATGCTGGTTCTCTGATGTTGATCTTCGCGGACCGCGAAAGCATCACTCGTCCGCGAAGACTCATTGCTTGATAACTTTTCTTGTCCTTGATTCTTGTGCCGGATTCACTCCTGTTTTGAGCATGTTTTGGACTGCATGTCCTCATTTATGGTTCAATCCTGCAACATGTACAATGTGTAAGCTCACGTGACTATTTTGTGTACAATTATATCCAAAACTAAGGTAAAGAGGAACGGAAAACGAGGCAAAAATCCAAGTTATCAATATGCTCCCTACCCCTCTGACGATAACCCTAAATCCTGCAAGCAATCTCCACTACTAACTGATAGGGACTCCCCAACTCAACCTCCCGAGCCATGCTAGCCTGAATACTATAGTGCAACCTCGCAACAATCCTCCGCACTCGCTCCGCCTCAGTAGGAAGTATCATAAGTGCATGACGAGACAACTCATAGAATGTCGCCTCATAATCGGTCACGGACATCTGACCCTGCTGAAGCTGCTCACACTGGAGCCATAACTCTTCCCTCTGAGAGGGTGGAAGATACTTGTCCAAAAATAGGAGTGTGAACAGGTCCCAAGTCATGGGAGGAGAATCTGCTGGTCTGCCAAGAAGATAAACCTACCACCACCTACATGCACTACCCTCCAACTGAAAGGTAGTGAAATCCACCCCATGAGACTCCAATATGCTCATGTTGTGCAGTTTGTCCCTGCACCTATCAATAGAAGCCTAGGATCCTCATGTCGCTCACCCCCAAAGACCGGAGGATAAAGCCTAGTCCATCTGTCCAAAAGTTGCAGCGGCTCACCGGCCGCAACTGGTCTAGGCTCAGATACAGCCGCTACAACTAGTTGGGCCCCGCCCACGGGTAGTGTACCCAGGGTCTGATATACGGCAGCTTCATGCCAGGTGCTTGAGAAGTAGGGGTCTGTGCTCCCCCTCCCGCCTGAGATATGGCTGGTTCTGCTGGAAAAAAACCAGCTAGTGTCATAGAATCCATGAACCGCAGAATACGACCCATGACCTCCTGAAAGCCTCCTGCTGACATGAAATCTACTGGAGCTGGCTCTGCTACGGTCACCCCTCCTTGCTCCTCTACAATGTGACCTCCAATGGATCCGCTGGTGGTACAACTAGGGAAAATCTAGGACGTCCTCGTCCCCTACCTCGGGTCGGTGCCCTCCCCCGACCTCTGCCTCGGCCTCTCGCAACAGACGATCAGCTCCTCCCGAGTCCGAAAACTTAGTAAACCATCAACTGCTCGATAGGAGATAAATAAATAGTAGTTTATTAACACCATATAGCCTCTCGCAGATAAGTACGGACGTCTCTGCACCGATCCGCAAGACTCTATCAGGTCTGCTCATAACTTATGAGACCTACATGAACCTAATGCTCTGATACCATGTTGTCACGACCCAATTACATTATAGGTCGTGACAGCGCCCAACAAACGTTGTTAGGCAAGTCAACACTGATCAATCTAGTGGTTGACCACTTTTAATAAGTTTGCTAAGTGATTAGCATCCATCGTTGTTATAAGTTTTAGAAATATACAGATGTAAAGTGATTAGACGAAAGCAATTGAGTGCAAATCGAAATCATAAGGTAAATCGAAAATCATAAGTCTGCTAGTGTGTGCCACGACCTGGTGTCACAAGTATATGAGCATTCTAGTAGAATATACAAAAGACTACTAGTATACTTCCTGAAAAGGAAATAGACACAAAATGTAACAAAAAGGAAGAGTTCAGCTGCTGCAGGACGGCTCCGAAGGCAGCTCACCGTGAAGTCTCAAAGTGTAAGTCAAGTATGCGCGCTGGATTGATATCCAGATGCACCTGCCTGATATCCTGCACATTTAAGTGCAGAAGTATAGCGTGAGTACATTAATAACATGTACCCAGTAAGTATCTAGTCTAACCTCGAAGAAGTAGTGACGAGGGGTCGAATCCGACACTTACTACGGTCCAACAATATAATAATATAAAGTTCTAATTAAACATGAATTATTTAGTGATAAGAGAACTCAAAGCAGGAAATAAGTAAATAATCCTTTCATCCAAGTAAGAACCAAGTCATTTCTTTCATCTAATCCTTTCACCTTTCAAGTCCGTGAAACAATACCAATATATAAGGAGTTCCAATATTTTTACGCATGAGTTATGTCGAGGACGTACGACCCGATCCATATATACATATAAATATACTTTGAAGTGTCGAGGGTTGAACTGTCCGAACCATATAACATATCAATAAATCATGTCGAGATGAACGACCCGCTCCCATAAGAGTAGTGGAACTTTACCCGCTCGCGGAATATACTTGTGAAGCGGTTGAACATAGATTTTTCTTAAATTATCATAATGTTTCTCAATTCCTTTTAAAAATAAGAAATTCAACTTAGACCTTTAAAATATTGAAATCCTCAACCTCCACTTTAATCCAACAATTAGTAAACATAATCAAGCAACGGTATCAACGAATCATGGTGTAAGCCTAAATCTACCCGGACATAAGCATGAATAGTAGTTGCGCACAGAATCTCATCACATCCTGCATGCGTAGCTCCCACAAATAGAAGCACATATTGATTTAAGTTCACCTATGGGGTTAATTCCCTCTTACAAGGTTAGAAAAGAGACTTACCTCGTCTCAAAGCCTACTTCCCGGTTCAAGAATGCACTCACACCCTCAAGTCGGTGCCGAATCAATCCAAAACTAATTGAATAGACTATAAACAAATCAATACATGCTCAAAGGTTTGTATTCCAACTACTAAAGAGGTTACCCAACCCTAAATGTAAGATTCTTAAAATTCACCATCGGGCCCACATGCCCGGATTCGAAAACTTTTTGAAGAAAATTGTAACCCACAACCCTATGAACTCAAATATATGACTTTTACTAGATTCCTTTACGATTTTCATGTTTAAATCTCATTTTTATCAAAACCTAGGTTTTCTCCTTAACCCATGATTTTCCACAAATTTTCATGTCAAAATCTACTCATAATCTATGTATTAAACTCACATTAGGTAAGAATTACTTACCTTCAAAATCTAGGTCGAAATCCCCTCCTTAAAAGCTCTCAATTCGCCCACGAGTGAGAAAACTGTGTTAGAAATGGCCTAAGTCTCGTATTAAATGAACCCTTATGCCCAGTGATTTTTGCACCTGCGCTGCCTTGGCCGCATCGGGGAGCCCGCACATGCGGAAAAATCCTCGCAGGTGGGAATCTCTCTTACTTGGCCAAGCTCTGCATATGCGGACAAAAGGGAGCCGCTTCTGCGTGCCTTCCGCTCCTGCGACCACTAGGTGCACCAAAACTTCCGCACTTGCAGATGGCTGGGCTTCCCGAACCGTTAATTATTTATTGGGTTATGGGGTTAACGGTTCGGTAACGGGTAAAAAAACAATTATTGGATTATCGGTTCGGGCTCGGTTTGCAATTATGTTATTGGGTAAAAATCGATAACCCAATAAGAATTAACTAATTTACTAATTTAACCTTAAGTATATACATACTATACTAGGGTTTCATAATTCCTTTTCCCTATTCTTTCTCAATTCTCAATAAGTCAGTTTCTCTTTCTCAGTTTCTCAATTTTCCGTCGCACCCCTACGGCCCAACCTTAGCAGTTCTCTGCCTCACCACAGCTTACGCCCTCACCAGTTCTCCACCTCACGGCTCACGCCCTCACCAGTCACCAGTCACTAGTCAGCCCGTCAAGACTCAGGTCGGTGTCACGCGTCAGTCGCATCACGCCCTCAGGTTGGACAGGTTTTTCTCTCTTTTTGGACAAATTTAAAATTATAAAACACTTATAATTTTAACAAGTGTTTATCTTTTTGGAATATTAAGAATCCTAAGCAGTAAACTTCTGTTTATTTGATACATGGGTTAGCCAGTTTCTGATATTATCAATTCATAATTTCTGATAAATATTCATATAGATTATCGTAACATAACCTGTAGCTTAAAGACTTGATTGTGTAACATTGTCTTACTATTTTATTCCACTTTTTTCAGAATTTTTTCACTTCTAGTTAAACATACGATCATATTCCACATTTTATTATCAATACAGTCATATTGCATTCCACCTTTGTAATCCTATATTTATGCATCATAAAGTTGTCGAAGACAACGGAAATCTGATCTATTTCTTGACTTCTGGCTCAAGATAATCGAGAACTCGATAGTTTTATATATTGTGAAATTATTTTAGTTATTTTATCTTATCGGGTAAATCGATAACCGAACCGATAATGATCGATAATCGATAACCAATATCTTATCGGTTTGGTTATCGGGTTATGATATTTGTAAACCGATAACCGATAGGCAAAACCGATAATATTCAAAACCAAACCGAACCGAGCGATGCCCACCCCTACTCGCGCCCGCGAGATCGCACCTGCATCTAGCCAAGCGCAGGTGCGATTATGACAGCAATTGGAAGCTTCAGTTGTGGCTCCCAATTTCCAACTTGGTCTTAGCCTCGTTCGGTTGACACTCGGGGCCCCGCCCAAACATACCAACAAGTTTGGACTCATAAAATGGACTCGCTCGAACTCTCAGAACGCCTAAAACAACATTAAAACTAAGAATCGCACCCCAAAACTAATTGAATCAAACTTATGAACTTCAAGTTCTTCAATTTACTCCCAATGCGCTGAAACATACTTAAACTACTCGGATTGACACCAAATTTTGCATGCAAGTCTTAAATGATATAACGAAACTATTCCCTATCTCGAAATTTTATTTGGACCTCGATATCACCAAAACACGCTCCAAACCAAATTTAAAGAATTTCTAAAACCTTCAAAGGACCAACTTTCACTATTAGGCGTTGAAACGCTTCCGGGTCATCCAAAACCCGATTCGAGCATACGCCCAAGTCTAAAATTACCATACAAACCTATTGGAACCGTCAAATCCCGATTCTGAGGTCATTTTCTCAAAATGTTGACTGAAGTCAAACTTAGTCTTATAATGCCAACTTAAGGAACCAAATGTTTCGATTTCAATGAACCTTTCCCTCAAACTAACCATCCCCATAAGTCATAAAATAGTAAAAGCTCGTACGGGGAGTCTTATTTAGGGGAACGGGTTGCTAGAAAGAAAAACAAACGGTCGGGTCGTTACAGTAACCATCTGCATCCAGGATTGAGTTCATCAGTTGTACTATCGTCCAAGACTCCTATCCTTTATTTTCGTCGACAATTCTAGGTTTTCCAATGTGTCTTCTTCTGGTTATCCTCCCTTGGAATATGAGTAATTGACGCGCCAACAGAGCCTGAACCTTTACCATGTACTGTTGCATGCGATCCTCTTTAGTTTCAAAGATCCCCTAGACCTAATTTACACCATATGTGAGTAACATTTGATTTCGATGACCTCGAAGTCAAGTCCCTGACCAATTTGAGCCCTGCAATAAAAGCTTCATACTCTGCTTCATTTTTAGTTAAAGGGACTGTTCTGATGGTTTGCCTTAGGGTTTCCCAAAAGGTATGATTAAGACTATACCGAGATCGGACCTTTTTACATTGGAAGCTTTGTCCGTAAATAATCCCCTGATGTCGATTTTGACACCATTACTGCCTCCTTGGTTTCTAGAGTCCATAATCCCGGACTGAAATCAACCACGAAGTCAGCCAGGACTTGCTACTTAATTGCAGTCCTTGGTTTATATTCTATTTCAAATTCACTTATTTTGACGGCCCATTTGGCCAATCTACCCGAGATCTTGGTTTTATGGAGGATAACCGCAAAAAGAAAGTAGTCACCACGGCTATCGGGTGACATTGGAAATAGGTCCTCAATTTTCGAGCGGCGACTATGAGAGCTAAGGTCAATTTCTCCAAATTAGGGTAGTGAGTTTCTACTCTCGTTAAAATTTTACTAACATAATACATGGGAGATTGCATACCTTCGTCCTCTTGGACTAAAATCTCACTTACTGCAACTTCCAAGACCATGAGGTAAATTAGCAATGTTTCACCTTTTTTGGTTTTGAAAGAAATGGAGGGCTTGACAAGTACTTCTTTAAATCCATCAAATCCTGGTGGCACTCCGGGGTCCATTCGAAAGTATTTTTCTTTTTGAGCAGTGCGAAGAAGTGATGACACTGTTCTGATGACCGGGAAATGAACCTGCTCAAAATTGCCAATCTCCTCGTAAGCCTTTGGACTTCCATCAAGTTTGATAGTTGGTCTGGGATGTCTTCTATGGCATTCATCTTATCAGGGTTTACCTCAATTACCCTTTGCGATACAAGAAATCCCAAAAACTTACCAAAGCTGACCCTGAACGCGAATTTCTCAGGATTAAGTTTCACATTATGCTTCCTTAGGATGTCGAAAGTTTCTTGTAGATGTTTAAGAAATCCACGCGTATTTGAAGACATAATGAACATATCGTTTATATAAACTTCCATAGTTTTTCCTATTAGATTTTCAAACATCATGTTCACGAGTCGTTAATAAGTGGCTCCAGCATTTTTTAACCTGAAGGGCATCACATTGTAACAATCTGTACCGAAATTCGTAATAAAAGAAGTCTTTTCATTATCCTCTGGTTTCATCTTAATTTGATTGTACCCGTAATAAGCATCGAGGAAACTCATTAACTCGTGATCGGTCATGGCATCAATCATTTGATCGATGTTTTGCAGTGGGAATGAGTCTTTCGGGCACGCCTTATTAAGATCTTTGTAATATACACACATGGTAAAATTATTGTTTTTCTTAGGTACTACTACTACATTGGCTAATCGATATTAAGTAAGCGGGTTACCTCTTCTTTGACGAATTTATTCCTGGCTTCAGCATCGTGTGTTTATTTTGTCTTACCAGAGGTATGTTGGGATCCAAGCTTAACTTGTGTACGGATACCTCAGTTGGGATGCCTTTCATATCCTCATGCGACCATGCAAAACAATCGGTGTTAGATTTAAGGAATTTAATAAATTCAGACTCAAGCTCCGGGTGCAGTCCTGTCCCCAAGTGAAATTTCCTTTCTAGGAATTCTCCAAACAATGCAATCTTTCGCTGTAGATTTTGTTGCATCCGTCTCTTCTGGAACTTGGAAATATCTTGGTACCTGATAATATTCTGACGCCTCTGCCCCCGAGCTAACTTTAACTAGTTCGAGAGCAGGTGTCGTTCCCTGTAGTTGCTATGTCACGTGTTCCTTTCCTTTTCTATTAGAGACCGAGATTGCATTAATCTCCCTTACCGCCGGTTGATCACCCCTTATCTACTTAATTCCTTCAGTCGTTGGAAACTTCAGCTATTGATGATATGTTGATGGTACAACTTTTATTTTGTGCAACCATGCCCTTCCTAGAATGATGTTGTATCCCATGTCACCATCTACCACTTCAAAAAGAGTTGTTTTCATTACTCCTTCGACGTTCGTGAGTAATAAAAATTTCTCCCCGGGTTGCCACGCTTGCGAGGTTGAATTCGGCGAGGAGCTTTGTTGCCAGAATAATGCTTCCAATGAGTTTAGCTTGCTCCAATATTCATCATTGTATGATATTAGCCGAACTTCCTAGGTCCACTAGAACATGTTTAACCTTAAATCTAGCACATCTAATAATATTACCTGTGCGTCATTGTCTGGTAGCAGCAATCCGTCTGCATCCTCTTCCGTAAAAGTGATAACGTCTTCCCGAAGCCTTTTGCTATGGGTTATTGATACCTCCATCTTCTTTGCTGCTAAAAAGGTGACCCCGTTAATCTCGTTCCCTCCAAAGATCATGTTGATTATTCGGCGCGGGGGATCTTCTTCTGCCTTCGAGGGTTCCGCGGTGTCCCGGTTACGACCATAGTTGTTCTTAGCTCGATCAATAAAGAATTCCCTGAGGTGACCGTTCTTGAATTATGTTGCCACTTCTTTTCGGAGGTGTTAGAAGTCCCCTGTCCGATGGCCATTCATCCTGTGGTATTTACACCACAAGTTGGGATCCCTCTGGCTGAGATCAGATCTCATCGGTTTCGAGAACTATGCTTCTTTGATGTCTCTCTTGCCTGATACCAATTCCACTATACTGACATTAAAGTTATATTCTGATAACTTGGGGTAAGAAAGATCATGTGACCCTGATGCTTCTTTATCCTGCAGTGATCTATTGTTCCGACATCGATCAATCCTCCTGTCAACGGCGAACCTGTCTGTTGTCCAGAAACCACCGTTGCGGCCTTCGGTCCGTTCATAGGGCAAAAATCGGCCCCTCAAAGTCCGTATGTACGTGTCATAGTCATCCTTTGATTTTTCTCTCTTCTTATCTCGTCCTTTGGTCGACGCTGAAAACCAACTTGATCAATCCAATCCTCATTTTTTATTCGTGCCGGTTGTGGACATCTGCCCAGGTCGTTGCTTGACATTCGAGCAGGCTTTCCTTCAATTTTCAGGAAGCATCTAAACTCCTTGTATTCAATCCCTTGGTGAATGCTTCAGCCGCTTATTCATCTGGGACAACCAAGAGAAACATTCTCTCGTTCTAGAACTCTCGCTGCAGCTCGGACTCTCCTTGCACAATTCTGAATATGTCGGCATTTTGGGCCTGCGCTTTTCTGGCCTCGGCATGAGCCTTGATGAAAGAGTCCACGAGCATTTCAAAGGAGTCTATGTAATACTCGGCTAACAACTAATACCACGTCAAGTCTCCCCTCGTGAGGTTTTATCCAAATTTCTTTAGCAACACAGATTCAATTTCGTGAGAAGCTAAATCATATGCCTTCACCGTCGTTGTGTAGGTGGTAATATGCTCCTGGGAGTCTGAAGTTCTATCATACTTTGGTACTTCAGTCATTTTGAACAACTCCGGGATTATCTCTGGTGCCGCACTTGGCTTGTATGGCAATTGAGTATACTTTTTTGAGTTTGGACCTTTCAACACTGGTTGCTCGCCCGGGATCTAGTCCATGTGGACGTTCACTTCCCTTATAGACCGTAAAGTTCATTCTTGAAATGATCGTTCTCGTTATTGAGGCCGGATACACTCCCCCTACTCCATCGGAACCAACTTCACCCATGGGAGTGTTGTTGTTGACTCTCTACATTGTTTGATTCGCGGAGCCCTGGGAGGAATCAGATCTCGCATGAGGTGGCCTAAAATGATCGCATGTTTCCCTTGCAAGACCCTTACCGCTTCAATGACATGTTCCTCATTAGCATCATCGGGAGTTGTCTCCCGAACATGTCGAGGATATTGCTTGTCATGCACCAGTGTGGCGCCATTCCCCTCATTGTGGGTGACACTGATTGAGTCCTTGAAATGAGGTTAATCCCCTCAAATCTCGGGGTTGTGCGTGTTGTTAACGGTGTTATCTGCTATTTATTATGATTGTTTTTTTAAGACAAAATAATCAAAACATGTTAGTAAAAATGGCAAGGATCAATTTAATTGCACGGTTGTCAGGGCCCTACGATGGGCGCCGAATTGTTTACCCGTAAAACAGTATAGTTGAATTTGTATGTGGTTTCTAGACAAGTGAATTAATTTAATCCTGAAATAATAAAATAATCAAAGAATTATGCAATACTTAGCCTTAGGATGTAGGCGAAACAGCAGAAGCAACAGTACCGGGAACTGGGTTTTCAAGTACAACAACAAAAAAATCCAAAAGGCAAGAAGATAAGATTGTATTAAGCTTTGTACAGAATGTAGCGTAAGTTTTCCAGAAAATTCTTCTGTCTTTACAATGATAATTGAGCTCACTTTCTATATCTATGTTTAGGGGAGGAGGTCCTACGATCGTGCCCTTCTTTAATGTCAATTATGAAGGTCATTGATGAAGATATAATGGTGAACATAAATGTCAAATTTCCTGTAACGGGTAATTGCGCTTAATGGCATGGAATATTCTCTATTAAATGCTATCGGACGAAGATCATTTATCACATCTTTATGAGCATTATTCTTTCCGGTGACAAAAGAAATAGTCGCATTCGTCCCCTTTTCAGGATCCAACCTTATGCTTCATTAAAATACATATGCTGTGAAACTGGCTTGATTTTCATGGAAATGGTGGAGTCTGGCCCCTTGAAAACCAGGGACCACCCCTCCAATACATAATAAAAGATAAAGCATAAAAGAAACCCACAGATAGATTTATGTTGCCGAAGCTAGGTTCAAATAAGTAACTGTTGGTATACCTTTTCTCTTGGTTTTTGTTTTGATAGGTTATGGACTTATGGTCTATGTGACAGTGGCGGCAGATTCAACGAGTTTCTTAGTTCGATAGAACTCAGTGTTTAGTGGCCAGACCCCCCCGCCCCCCAACCCCCTCCCACACACG
>ML280357.1:19563-46844 GCA_005239495.1 Nicotiana undulata
ATATATATATATATATATATATATATATATATATATATATATATATACGCACGCCTGTTCGAAGAGGCTTCCTTTTTTACAATCAACATCCTGAACTGTTGCACCGTTTTATTTCATTGTTTATAAAGCCAGAAGCCGATGGCACTTTTCCCTCAATCTTGGATCTTCTCTGTTAACCGAACAGGTTTGCGCTCTTACCTCTTATTCAATGAATATTAAGTTTTTAAAATTTATATAGATATTAGTTTATCTAGTTCAATTTACATGACATATTTTTCTTATTAAAATAAAATAGATAGATAAATATATTCATGTATATTTTTTTAGTTGTGGACAAAACAATATATACATAACTTCCATAACTTAAAAGTTAAATTATCAAAAACTCCTTTAGAAAAACTTAAATACCCTACATATACAAATACACGAAGACCAATAAAAAAAGAACTAATCTAAAAGTCACAACCGTTGGTGAAACAAAGAAGAATCATTATTATAAACACCATTGTTAAGATAGAAAATAGGATTATGTCCCTCTTGCTTCTTATATTAATACCTTCATAATATAGTTACAACTCACAAGTGCCCAACTGCTAAGGTATATATTAGATATCACTCTTTTTCAATCCAAAGATGCATCTTTGATTGTTATTTAAATTTTATGGTATCGTAGCTTTAAATCCGTCATTACATAACGACGAAATGTGTCACTTTATGTAACGATCGATTTGATGTGGTCGCGTCGTT
Organism: Nicotiana undulata; assembly: GCA_005239495.1. NCBI lineage: Eukaryota > Viridiplantae > Streptophyta > Magnoliopsida > Solanales > Solanaceae > Nicotiana > Nicotiana undulata. Next base: position 20,311 of record ML280357.1, read on the forward strand.
ATCTTGTCTTTTTCTCTCTATCTCACCCTTCATTATTATTAAATAGTTTTATTTTATTATTTACCCTACCTTTTTATATAATAATTTTACCCTATATCATAATTTCTCTTTATAATATTGCAAGTTTATTCGTCATATTGTTGGTGTGTGATATCATGAAACGATGGCAAACGACATATCTATCCAACTATTGCATTTATCAAACGATACAATACAATACAATACAATACAGTACGATACGATACATTATGAAATGATACGCAACAACCCTCAAAACAAGTTGTAATTGAACGACTTGAAATTTCTCTATTGGAAAATGCAAGAAGACTTGAAGCCTTTCCAACAAGGTTTGAAGCCCTGATTTATAGGAAATTTTCGTCATCAACAAAGGACATGCATTTTCTGTTATACCATCTGTATTGCTATAATAAATAATAAAACAATTAAATTTTCTGAAACGGAAATAGAAAGTTAGTAGAACCAATTTAATGAAATAAATTCTGAAAAAACAGAATAGAAATAAATCGAACCCATTGAATGCACAGTGTATCCTTAAGGAAATTATTCTCCTCAAGTACCCGAGGTGTTGGAATATTATTGTAACGACCCGGACGGTCGTTCCGTGAGCTTAGCCTCGTTTTCCCCATTTATGTTTTGTTCTGTGTTGTTTAGCTCATTCATGTTGTGTTGGGCGGTTGGTTCGGGTTCGGAGTGGTTGTGGAGAGGAATGAGACACGTAGTCTCTTAAGTTGGTTTAATAGTTGGAAAGTCAACCGGAAGTTGACTTATAGGTAAATAACCTCGAAATGTGGTTTTTATGGCTCAGATAGTATCGTTAGGTGATTTGGGACTTAGGAGTGTGTTCGGAATGTTGTTCGGAGGTTTGGAGTAGAATTAGGCTTGAATTGGCGAATATAGATTTTTGGCGACTTCCGATCGGCAGTGAAAAATTAGCTATCGAGGTCAGAATGGAATTCCGGAAGTTGGAGTAGGTTCGTAGTGTCATTTTGAATGTGTGTGCAAATTTTTAGGTCATTCTGACGTGGTTTAGGTGGTTTCGGCATCGTTGGCAAATTTCGAAAGTTTAGAAATTCTTTGGCTTGAATTATGGATTAATTTGGTGTTTTGACGTAATTTTGAGTGTTTCGAGGGTTCGACTAAATTCGGGTAATGATATATGACTTATTGGTACTATTAGTTGAGGTCCTGAGGGCCTCGGGATGATTTTGGATGGTTGACGTATTGGTTTTTGGCATTTAAGGACTGCTAGTGTATTATGTTCTGGTGTTCGGTAGGTGCGGTCATCGCAGGTGCACTTTGGCCATCGCAGATGCGGAAATGGGCCAATTGGGGATGCGTCGTAGATGCGGAAGTTGTATCACACCTGCGAGCCCGCAGGTAAGGTGGTTTGTAAGCAGGTGCGGAAATTGGATTTTTAAGTGAGGACCGTAGGTGCGCACCTAGGACCGTAGGTGCGGGTCCGCAGGTGCGGCTTCGCTGGGAAGAAAGTAAAAATAGTTGCCTTCGCGAATTTTAGGCTTTGTTCATCAATTTTTCCTACGGGTTAGAGCTTGTGGGAGCGATTTGAAGAGGGATTTCAAGGGAATTTCGTGGAGGTAAGTTTCTTGGACCTAAAACTTATTTCTATGGTGATATTTGACTGATTAGACATGAAATCTATGGGAATTGAGGGTTAAAATTGGGGGATTAGGGATTGAAATTTGGAGAAGGGACAATTTGTTGTCGGATTTTGATGTATTTGATATGTATGAACTCGTGAGAGTGTAAGGATTCTAGTTTTACGATTTTTATTGGAATCCGAGATGTAGGACCGGGGGTCGGGTTTGGCCAATTTCGGGATTTTTGATATATTTTGACTATTTTCGCTTTAGCATATTTTGATGATATGACTATTGTCCCTTTAGCGTATTTTGATGATATGAATCTGTTTTTGAATAGATTCGGAGAGTGTTGAGGCCGAGTCTAGGGGAAAAGGCACCGCAGAGTAGTTTTTCATCCGGCTTGAGGTAAGTAATGATTGTAAATCTTGTCCTGAGGGTATGAAACCTCGGACTTCGCATTGTATCACTATTTTGGAGTGGCGCTCATGCTAGATGACGAGTGTGTGGTGTACACTGTTAGAGGATTGTGACTTGGTCCGTCCCGTAGCAACTATTAAGTTGTGTATTTGATTATAAATCATACACTACAAGAAATCTGGCTTTTTGTGGCGACTGAAGTCGCTACAAAAGCCCAAAAACACCATTACATGTTTATAGTGGTGACCATAGGTTCGCTGCATATACGTCCGTAACTAAATGTTAGTTTTGACGACTATGGAGAGTCCCCACAATTAATACGCATTTGTGGCGACATTTGTCGCGGTTAATATGCAACAAAATCATGTTCCACAAAATAGATTTAGGAAAGTCGCTACTGAATAATTACTTTATGCGGCGATGGTAGTCGCCACAAAAATAAATCAAAGGCGACATTGTTGTTGCCGCTACAAGTGTTTACGTTTTGTGGAAACTAGGGTCGCCACTAAAGCCTTATTTTTTTTAAAAAAATATTATAATTTAATGGGCAGTGTATTCCTTCTAGTTGCTCAAAATGATTAACATGATTATTAACCATCAAATACTCTTAAGCAAAATTATATAGAAACTTTTCATTACCAAATAGTCTATACAACAAAGTATACGACGCTCCATAATCATGATACTGGTATATACACATGGAAAGAAAAAAAAAGAATCAAATATTTTGAGCTCCTACTTGTTGAAGAACTTTATCCTGCTATTTTAAGAAAAAATGCAAAGGATCATGTCTTCAAACTAGTCATCGAGCAACTTCATTTTATTTCTCTGTTGTTGATGTACTTTGTCCTTGCTATTAAAAAAACAAAGAACATTAATATAATGTGTACAAGAAAAAGTATTGATCCTAAGTCAAGTACTAAAGGAAAGTAGATAAAAAGAAAGGTCAGTTATAACAACAGAAATATGCAAAGTGATTGTTAGGACATAAACAGAATTTTCAGCCTAGTGAAATGAGTAATATTAAATTTTGAACTCAAAACTGCTTGTGCAACCAGAGGGATAGGGTGATAAAATCAGGAATTTTTGTACCAAAACGGCTACAAAGGCAAAACAACAAATATCTAATGCATTAACTACTAGAAATAGATCAACATGCATCATAAATGGATACTAACTTCTAAAAGAAGCTCCAAAAGTTAAATGCCAAGCGTTTGGGCCTCGTGCCAAGTGTTTGGACCCTTTGGGGGCTTTTTACTGATATTTACTCACTTTGTTAATTTAAGATTTACACTCAGTCGTGTTATATTTAACTAATTTCGAAACTCAGTTTTATTTATACTAATTGATGCATAAAATGATATTTTGGGTCGAGTACCCCGTTTTATTGACAGCCCGAGTGGCTTGAGAGGGCTCTAACTGAGTGAGGCCGAGGGCCTATGTTGTGAGGATATTATGGGATCAGGCAACTCGCCGCAGCATGTTACAATGTTTCATGATATATGAGAGGTCGAGAGCCTGAGTGATTATGCCACGAGATGGCTTGTTATAGCGCTTGGACTGTAGGAGCCCCTCCGGAGTCTGTACACCCCAGTGAGCGCAGGTACCTACTGAGTGCGAGTGAGGAGTGATGAGTGATTGGGAGGCATGAGTGACTATGAGGATTTTCCCGAGGGGCTGATTACAAGTGATTGTGAGGTATGCTGAGTGACTGATTCTGAGTGATGTTATGCCCGAGGGGCGGTTTATGAAATATGTTTTACCCGAGAGGCTATTTATGTTTTCTATCATTTTTAACAACAAACGTTTCTTGAATTTCTATGAAAATTGTTGAAGGTACAATTTCAAAGGATTTTTACTGAATCGGCTTTTGAAGCGTTATAAATTGTCGTATCTACGATTTTGAAAGAAGAATTGTATTTGCTTTGGATTGATGACTTATTTTTTGTGTTTCGTATTTCTCAGACTTCATTTACCTTCATTACTAATAAGTTGGCGTACTCACATTACTCCATGCACCTTGTGTGCAGATCCAGGTGCTAGGGCGGAGTGAGTTGTTTATCTGTCCAGGGACTCTCGGAGATTTTGCGAGGTAGCTGCACGCGTCCACAGCCCTGCTATCTCCTTCTTACTTTTGTCGCATTTAAATCTCCTAGACTTACCTTGTATTAGAAATAATGTGTTAGACTTGTGCATTTTCTTTAGATACTCGTGACCCAGTGACTCCGGGATTTTTGGGTTGTGTTTAGGTATTTGTCTTATCATCTTCTGTTTCAAAAAATGCTTTAACGACATGTTATGAGATTTCGTATTAGTGATGAATCAAACAAAAGATTATTTTCATGTTTTAAGTATAAATATGGATGGCCTAGTATTGCGAGAGGCGCCATCACGGCCAGATACTTTTGGGGTCGTGATAAGTTGGTATCAAAACCTAGGTTACATAGGACTCACCGGTCATGAGCAGGCTTAGTAGAGTCTTGTGTATCGGTATAGAGACGTCTGTACTTATCTTCGAGAGGCTGCAGAACCCTTAGGAAAAAATCTCACATTCCTGAATTCTGTTGTACCAATCTGTTGATTCTAGAAACTAAACTTCTGTTTTTTCATTCTCTCACAGATGGTGAGGGCACGCGCTACCGGACAGGGCGATCAGTCACTAGTGGGACCCACAAGGGGTGGAGGTCATGGTAGAGGTAGAGGCGCAGCCCGCGCAGCTTCCGGGGCAGTACTTATAGACCCGTTTGTTTCTCCAAATCAGATCTCAGTCGCAGATGTTCTAGCGGGACCGGCCCAGGCACCGGTCGTGCCTATTGTTATTCCGAGTTTTCAGGAGACCTTGGCGCAGATTCTGATCGTGTGCACCAGTCTTCTACAGGCAGTCATTGTTTCCACTACAGCCGCTATTTCTCAAGTCGGGGAAGGCACCCAGACTCATGTCGCCCATACACATGAGCAGGTTATTCAGGGACTCTAGACACTGGGGAAGCTCCAGCCCAGACAGTTGCACCTGTTCAGGACTATGTGGTGCCAATGATAGCCGACCACGAGCAGCGCAGGTTGGAGAGATTTGGTAGACTTCAGCCTCCGACATTCAGTGGTGTTGAGGGCGAGGATGCCCAGGGTTTCTTTGACAAGTGTCAGAGGATGCTTCGTACTGCAGGGATATTAGAGACCAGTGGGGTCTCGTTTACTACTTTCCAGTTCCCATGAGATGCATTTACTTGGTGGGAAACTTATGAGAGGCGTAGGCTTGTTGGTGGAGCGCCCCTTACCTGGAAGAAGTTTTCCACTCTCTTCTTAGAGAAGTATGTTCCACAGTCCCACAGAGAGGAGCCACGCAGGCAGTTTGAGCAGTTGTGTCAGGATGAGTTGACTATGATGCAGTATGAGATGAGGTTTTAAGAGTTATCCCGTCATGCTACTGAGTTGGTCCCTACTAAGGGAGAGAGGATCAGAAGGTTCGAGATGGCCTCACTTATCATCTCTATATTCTGATGACCAAAGAGAGTGTATCGGGTGCTACTTTTGAGAAGGTTGTGGATATTGCCTGAGAGATTGAGTTTGTTCGCCACCAGGAGCGAGATGAGAGGGAGGCCTCGGGGATCTGGTAGCTTCGGTAGTGTTCCCTCCAGGGGTCAGTTTCAGTGTAGCAGAGGCCGCCCATTTAGGCCTGCTCATCCAGCTCGCCCAGCTTATAGTGGTGCATCATCGGTGCATGGTCCCCGCAGTTCTCATCCGGGCTGCTCATCGTTCAGTGCCCTTCCAGCCGAGAGTTCATCTTGCACACCATCGATTTAGGGTTCATCTATGCCTGATTCTTCCAGTGGTTATCCCGGTGCTAGGGGTTCCCTTCAGTCCCCGTCTCCAGTTCCGGGGAGTTGTTTCGAGTGTGGAGAGTTTGGGCATGTATGGAGGCAGTGTCCTCATCGTCATGGTGGTCCATCTCAGCAGAGGGGTTAGCCCTCAACTTCAGCTCTAGTTACTTCACCACCCGCCCAGCCAGCTAACGGTGGGGGTCAGGCAGCTAGAGGCCTCCCTAGAGGGGGAGGTCGATCAGGTGGAGGTCAGGCCCGTTTTTATGCACTTCCAGCCAGACCAGATGCCATGGCCTCAGATGTAGTAATTACAGGTATTGTTTCAGTTTGTCACCGAGATGCTTCGGTGTTATTTGATCCTGGTTCAACGTATTCCTATGTTTCATCATATGTTTTCTATTTTCTGGATATGCCTCATGAGTCCTTAGTTACATTTATTCATGTGTTGACTCTGGTGGGCGATACTATTATTGTGGACCGCGTGTATCAGTCGTGTGTGATATCTATTGGGGGTATGGAGACCCGAGTGGATCTGTTATTGCTTAGCATGGTTGACCTTGATGTTATATTGAGCATGGATTGGCTATCTCCGTGTCATGTTGTTCTAGATTGTCACGCTAAGACCGTGACCTTAGCGATGCCGAGATTTTCGAGGGTTGAGTGGAGAGGTTCTATTGATAATGTGCCTAGTTGGGTAATTTCATACCTGAAGGCCAAGAGCATGGTAGAGAAAGGGTATCTGTATTATTTGGGTTTTGTGAGGGATGTCAGTGCTGAGACTCCTACTATTGATTCTGTTCCTGTAGTCCGTGATTTTCCGAACGTGTTTCCTGCAAACCTGTCAGGCATGCTGCCTGACAGGGATATTGATTTTGGTATTGACTTGGTGCCAGGCACTTAGCATATTTCTATTCCACTGTATCGTATGGCGCCGACGGAGTTGAAGGAATTGAAAGAGTAGCTTCAGGAACTCTTAGATAAGGGGTTCATTCGGCCTAGTGTGTCACCTTGGGGTGCACCGGTACTATTTGTGATGAAGAAGGATGGTTCCATGAGAATGTGTATTGACTACAGGCAGTTGAACAAGGTTACAGTCAAGAATAAGTATCATTTGCCTCATATTGATGATTTGTTTGACCAGCTTCAGGGAGCCAGGGTGTTCTCTAAGATTGATTTTAGATCCGGGTACCATCAGCTGAAGATTCTGGATTCAGATATTTCCAAGACGGCTTTCAGGACTCATTATGGTCACTATGAGTACTTGGTGATGTCCTTTGGGCTGATCAATGCCCCAGCAGCGTTCATGCATTTGATGAACAGCGTGTTCCAGCCATATTTGAAGTCTTTTGTTATTATGTTCATTGATGACATCCTGGTATATTCTCGTAGCCAGGAGAAGCATGCTCAGCATTTGAGAGTTGTATTGCAGAGATTGAGGGAGGAGAAGCTTTATGCAAAATTCTCCAAGTATGAGTTTTGGCTTGGCTCAGTAGCTTTCTTGGGGCACGTGGTGTCTAGTGAGGGTATTCAGGTTGATCCGAAGAAGATAGAGGCGGTACAGAGTTGGCCAAGGTCGTACTCAGCTTCAGAGATTAGGAGCTTTCTTGGTTTGGCGGGCTATTATCGTCGATTTGTGGAGGGATTTTCTTCTATTGCATCGCCCTTGACCAAATTGACCCAGAAGGGTGCTCCATTCAGGTGGTCAGACGAGTGTGAGGAGAGCTTTCAAAAGCTCAAGGCTGTGTTGACCACATCTCCAGTGTTAGTATTGCCATCAGCTTCAGGTTCTTATACCGTGTATTGTGATGCCTCGAAGATAGGCGTTGGTTGTGTATTGATGCAAGAGGGTAGGGTGATTGTCTACGCCTCGCGCCAGTTGAAGACTCATGAGAAGAATTATCCGGTGCATGATCTCAAGTTAGCAGCCATTATTCACGCCTTCAAGATTTGGCGTCATTATTTGTATGGAGTGCATTGTGAGGTTTTTACTAATCACCGTAGTATGCAGCATTTTTTTAAGCAGAAGGATCTAAATTTTCGCCATCGGAGTTGGTTGGAGCTTCTCAAGGACTATGATATCACTATTTTATAACACCTGGGGAAGGCCAATGTAGTGGTTGATGCGTTGAGTCATAGAGCAGAGAGTTTGGGGAGTCTATCATATCTTCCAGCAGTAGAGAAACCATTACACTTGATGTTCAGGCCTTAGCGGGCCAGTTTGTGAGGTAGGATCTATCGGAGCCCCACCGGGTATTGGCTTGCGTAGCCTCCAGGTCTTCTCTTTATGATCGTATCAGGGAGCGCCAGTATGATGACCCACACTTTCTCGTTCTTCGGGATAGGGTCCGGCGAGGTGATGCCAGGGATTTAGTTATTGGTGATGATGGTGTTATGAGGATGCAAGGTCGGATATGCGTGCCTAATGTAGATGGGCTTCGGGAGTTTATTCTTGAGGAGGCCCACAGCTCGCGGTATTCCATCCATCTAGGTGCCGCGAAGATGTATCAGGATCTGAGACAGCACTATTGGTGGAGGCAGATGAAGAAGGATGTTGTTGGATTTGTAACTCGGTGTCTCAACTGTCAGCAGGTCAAGTATGAGCACCAGAGACCAGGTGGATTGCATCAGAGGTTGGATATTCCGAAGTGGAAGTGGGAGCGGATCACCATGGACTTTGTAGTTGGGCTCCCACGGACGTCGAGGAAGTTCGATGCTATATGGGTTATTGTGGATCGGCTGACCAAGTTCGCGCACTTCATTCCTGTTGGTACTACTTATTCTTCGGAGCGGTTAGCGGAGATTTATATTCTGGAGATCGTTCGGTTGCATGGTGTTCCTACTTCCATCATTTCTGATAGAGGTACTTAGTTCACATCGCAGTTTGGGAGGGCCGTGTAGAGAGAGTTGGGTACTCAGGTTGAGTTGAGCACATATTTTCACCCTCAGACGGACGGGCAGTCCGAGCGCACTATTTAGATATTGGAGGACATGTTGCATGCTTGTGTCATGGATTTAGGGGGTTCATGGGACCTGTTTCTACCACTCGCGGAGTTTGCATATAATAATAGTTATCAATCGAGCATTCATATGGCTCCGTACAAGGATTTATATGGGGGGGAAGGTAGATCTCCGGTCGGTTGGTTTGAGCCGGGTGAGGCTAGACTCTTGGGTACATATTTGGTACAGGATGTGTTAGATAAGGTGAAGTTGTTTCAGGAGCGCCTTCGCACGGCGCAGTCTAGGAAGAAAAGCTATGCGGACCGGAAGGTCCGGGATGTATCTTTCATGGTTGGGGAGAAGGGTTTGCTAAAGGTGTCACCCATGAAGGGTGTTATGCGGTTCGGGAAGAGGGGCAAGTTGAGTCCCCGGTTTATTGGGCCTTTTGAGGTGCTTCAGAGGGTTGGAGATGTGGCTTATAGACTTGCTTTGCCACCTAACTTGTCGAGTGTGCATCTGGTATTTCATGTGTCCATGTTTCGGAAGTATGTTGGTGACCCGTCTCATGTTTTGGACTTCAGCACGGTTCAGCTAGAGGGTGATATGTCTTATGAGGTAGAGCCAGTAGCTATTTTGGGTCGTCAGGTGAGAAGGTTGAGGTATAAGGATATAGCTTCAGTGAAGATGCAGTTGAGAGGGAAGCCGGTGGAGGAGGACACCTGGGAGACCGAGTGGGAGATGCGGAGCAGATATCCTCACTTATTTGAGACTCCAGGTATGTTTCTAGGCTCGTTCGAGGATGAACGTTTGTTTAAGAGAGGGAGAATATAACGACCCGGCCGGTTGTTCTGTGAGATTAGCCTCGTTTTCCCCATTTCTGCTTTGTTTTGTGTTGTTTAGCTCATTTATGTTGTGTTGGGTCGGTTGGTTCGGGTTCGGAGTGGTTTTGGAGAGGAATGAGACACGTAGTCTCTTAAGTTGGTTTAATAGTTGGAAAAGTCAACCGAAAGTTGACTTATAGGTAAATGACCTCGAAATGTGGTTTTTATGGCTCAAATAGCTTTGTTAGGTGATTTGGGACTTAGGAGTGTGTTCGGAATGTTATTCGGAGGTCCGGAGTAGAATTAGGCTAGAATCAACAAAATTGGATTTTTAGCGATTTCTGGTCAGCAGTGGAAAATTAGCTATCGGGGTCAAAATGAAATTCCGGAAGTTGGAGCAGGTTCATAGTGTCGTTCTGAATGTGTGTGCAAATTTTCAGTTCATTCAGACGTGGATTGGGTGGTTTCGTCATCATTGGAAAATTTTGGAAGTTTAGAAATACTTAGGTTTGAATTATGGATTAATTTGGTGTTTTGATGTTATTTTTCATATTCCGAGGGTTCGAATAAGTTCAGGTGATGATATATGAATTTTTGTTACTATTGGTTGAGGTACCGACGGCCTCGGGATGAGTTCGGATGGTTGACGGATTGGTTTTGGCATTTAAGGACTGCTAGTGTATTCTATTCTAGTGTTCCGCATATGCGGAAGGGTGACCACAGGTGCATCACCGCAGGTGCGTTTTGGCCAACGCAGATGCGGAATGGGTCAGCTGGGGATGCGTCGCAGAAGTAGAAGTTAGACCGCACCTGCAAGCCCGCAGGTGCGGTGGTTTGAATGTAGGTGTGGAAATTGGATTTTTAAGTGAGGACCGCAGGTGTGAGGGAAGGTCCGCAGGTACGGCTTCGCTGGGAAGAAATTATAAATTGTTGCCTTCGCAAATTTTAGGCTTTGTTCATCAATTTTTCATACGGGTTGGAGCTTGTGGGAGTGATTTGAAAAGGGATTTCAACGGAATTTCGTGGACGTAAGTTTCTTGGACCTAAAACTCATTTCTATGGTGATATTTGACTGATTAGACATGAAATATATGGGAATTGAGGGTTAAAATTGGGGGATCAGGGCTTAAAATTTGGAGACTTTGATTTGAGGGACCGTTTGTTGTCGGATTTTGATGTATTTGGTATGTATGGACTCGTGAGAGTGTAAGGATTCTAGTTTTGCGATTTTTATCGGAATCCGAGACGTAGGCCCGGGAGTCGGGTTTGGCCAATTTAGGGATTTTTGACATAATTTGACTATTTTCGAGTGGGCTTTGTCCCTTTAGGGGATTGTGACTTGGTTCGTCCCGTGGAAACTATTAAGTTGCGTATTTGATTATGAATCATATGATGTTTCATGTTTTAAAGATTATTACTACGCTTTAGGTTGTATGCCGTATTTGGGCCTCGTGCCAAGTGTTTGGACCCCTTGGGGGATTTTTACTGATATTTCCGCACTGTGTTGATTTAAGATTTACACTCAATAATGCTATATTTAACTGATTTTGAAACTCAGTTTCATTTATACTAATTGATGCATAAAATGATATTTTGGGTCGAGTACCCCATTTTATTGATAGCCCGAGTGGCTTGAGAGGGTTCTAACTGAGTGAGGCCGAGGGCCTATGTTGTGAGAATATTATGGGATCGGGATGCGCGTCGTAGCATGTTACACTGTTTCATGATATATGAGAGGCCGATAGCTTGAGTGATTATGCCACAAGATATCTTGTTATAGCGCTTGGACTGTAGGAGCCCCTCCGGAGTTTGTACACCCGCAGTGAGCACAGGTACCTACTGAGTGCGAGTGCCGAATGACGAGTGATTGGGAGGCATGAGTGACTATGAGGATTTTCCCGAGGGGCTGATTCCGAGTGATTGTGAGGTATGTTGAGTGACTGATTCTGAGTGATGTTATGCCCAAGGGGCGGTTTATGAAATATGTTTTTCCCCAGAGGCTATTTATGATTTCTATCATTTTTAACAACAAACGTTTATTGAATTTCTATGGAAACTATTGAAAGGTACAATTCCAATGGATTTTTACTGAAATCGGCTTTTGAAGCGTTATAAATTGTCGTATCTACGATTTTGAAAGAAGAACTGTATTTGCTTTGGATTGATGACTTATTTTTTGTGTTTCGTATTTCTCAGACTTTATTTACCTTCATTACTACTAAGTTGGTGTACTCACATTACTCCCTGCTCCTTGTGTGCAGATCCAGGTGCTAGGGCGGAGTGAGTTGTTTATCTGTCCAGGGACTCTCGGAGATTTTGCGAGGTAGTTGCACGCGTACGCAGCCCTGCTATCTCCTTCTTACTTCTGTAGCATTTGCATCTCCTAGACTTACCTTGTATTAGAAATATTGTGTTAGACTTGTGAATTTTCTTTAGATGCTCGTGACCCAGTGACTCCGGGATTTTTGGGCTGTGTTTAGGTATTTGGCTTATCATCTTTTGTTTTAAAAATGCTTAAACGACATGCTATGAGATTTCGTATTAGTGATGAATCGAACAAAAGACTATTTTCATGTTTTAAGTATAAATAGTGGCTAGCCTAGTATTGCGATAGGCGCCATCACGACCAGATAGTTTTGTGTTCGTGATAGTTATCCTCCCAGAATAGAACGATTTACTCACCAGCGTATTGGTGCCAAAAATTCCGGTGAACTTCGAACCACTCAATGGTCGTAAAACACACTGGAAAATATTGTGCAGAAGAAGAAGATGGTAATCAAAAAATTTAGTAAGTAAAAACTTCTGGGATTCAGGGCATATTTATAGACCATTTGGCACTGTTTCTGAAAAGATCTGCAACCTTGAAAACGGATTTAATATAATTCGGAAAATAAACAGACCGTGTCGCGGGTCATGGGTTATTCTGGATTGAATTTTCGTTAATTAATTAAATTAATTAACTAAATAATTGAAAGGAATTTTGTCCAAAAAGATTAATCAATCAATCTTTGACCAAATCGGAAGCCGAAGCCAAGCGACGACGACGATGGTGCGAGGCTTGCCGTCTTCTTAACTCTTTAATAGCTAAAAGAAGAGCAATTGTATATATACCAATCAAAAGTCTTTTCTTCCTGCAATATGGGACAATGTCCCTTTTCCAAGGAGGGAAACTCAAATATTTTATTTTTCCTCCATTTCCCACTCACCCTCTTTAAGCTACACCAAGCTTAAAAGCCCAAAATTTTCAGCATTTCTACTCTTGCTCGAAAATAAAGAAGCCTAATTGCATCTTCAAATAGATAAGGGCTTAGTATTGACCAATTATATATCATCAACAATGTACTTTATGTCTCAAAATGGTATTCGGCTGTGAACCAATCTGACTTGGTAAGGGATTATGGGCCAGAAGTGTGGAATGAGACTAATCTAGTTGGGACTACTGGGCCAAGAGGTAAAGGCCCAATAATTAAACAACAAAAGAGAATACTAGTACGTTATATTTGGGATCCAGGGGGAGATACAGGATATGCATATTGTTGAGTAAAATGTCTGCTTCTCATCTTCTTTCTCTGAGTCTCTGCATCCTCTCATCTCCATTATTAGTCTAAGTTTCTCATCCTTTCTTCTTTATCTTTTGTATTTCAGTTTAGTATCTCTAATTCCTGTAATAGTTTTGAGTTGAGTTGTAATTTCTTGTCACTGTTGAAGTAATAGAAGTGTTGAAAAACTGATTTGTTACATTGGTGCTTTCATTGAGAGGTCTTCGATGGAGGACCAAAAACTCAAACTCAAGGCTCTCATGGATGCATTTGTGAAGGAAGTGACAGATCCCTTTTTAAAGGATATCGCTAAGATTAGGTGTATGTTACAAAATGTGGTGGGGAAAATGGCTCCAACTTCTTATCAGTCTCGCTTTGGGTTGCGTTCGCCCATGGAAGCTATGTCGGTGAAAATACCCAGATTCAGCGGTGATGATCCTGCGACGTGGGTATTTCAGGTAGAGCAGTATTTCACACGATATAACATTCTTTCAGATAATAAATTGTCATTGGCTTCTTTATATTTGGATGGCGAGGCTTTGGATTGGTATTACTTGTTATATCGAAACAATCAGCTTACGGATTGGGACCATTTCGTGGAAAAATTATTTATTCATTACCGAACTCGGCGTCGGGAAGCACCTGACAAGCGTTTAGCCTTTCTCCGGAAGCTTACCACGGTGGAAAATTGTCCAGCACGAGCTGCAGCTATCCCTCCACAGATCGCCATGGAAAAATCACCCTCGCCTCAATACTGGAATCCACGCTCGGACTGCAACAACCTGAATTCTGCACATAAGGTGTTTGGGAAAGAGCCGAATAGGGAAACTGATAATGTTGTAGATGATAAATAGGGATACCAACAGATGATGCTACTAAAGTCAAGGGTAAGTACGATGATGCAGTTGTACTAGTCAAAGTTGATGAAGGCACTGAAGTTTTGCTAACTCAAGCAAAAGAGAAGATGGGCAATTCGGATTTGGATACACGCCCCCAAAGAGATACATTAAAGAGGTACATTATTGCAACTTCTCTTGTTTGTGGCTCTAGTAAACAAAAAATTGAAATTGTATCCTCTAAATACGTGTATGTTGCTGAATTTTTCGTGGAGCCTGAGACTGTTGAGGATCTATGTCTTGATAAATTTATCATGGAGAATGAGGATAGTATTCTAGCAAGTGACAAGCCTTCTGATGAAATACTGCCTAATGTTGAGCATGGGAAATCTACGGTGGGATTCACTGATCGCCATATTTTGAGTCAATATCCATTTGATCCTGGCGCTAATTTCTTTATTGTCACCATTGCCATAACGGTGAGGGATCCTTGTGTATGGTATCCGAAAATTAGTTATGAGTTCAGGGCCCTGGGAGGTTCTACAGAGAACATGGAGGCAAATAAATTGTTTGAAGAAACTAGAAAAAGAAGGAGTTGGTTATTTGCAAATTTGTATGATTGGGAGCATGTAGGTGGAATTGAAAGGGATGTCGAATGCAGTAGTAATTTTAGAAATTCTCATGCATCATACAAGCTACTGAGTGAGTCTATAATACTTTTTTTCATGTGTTCTTTTGATGGTGCTCCTACTCATATTGAAGAGCAATACATAATTGGTCAGTCTAGGCATTTACAGAGTGGAAGGTCTCTTGAGCTTAATAGGTTATACCCTGATATGTCATCTAAGCTAGTGATTTGCATTAATGAACTTGTAGCTACTGCCCTAGTTAAAATGTATACCAACAATGCTCAATTGGACAGTGCCAAGTTGTTATTTTCTAAGACTGTGCAAGAGTATGAGATTATTGCCATTCGTGCTACATTCTGTACATGGCCGAACATTTATCAGAGGAAAAAGGGAGGGATTATGGATATTGAGCCAACTGCCTCATCCTTATTGAATTTGAATTTTTGGAAAATAAGATTTATACATGCACCTACTATTTGGAGTAGATATCTATCAGATATACACCAAGTTCCTCTAATTCTATCAGGAACTATTTATAACAATGTTATGTTTGGGAAATGCTATGAACCAAAGATATTTTCAAAGACAATGCAAAATAGTTTCTTGTCCTCCAATCGATATTTGTTAAGTATAATGATCTTTTGTGCCCAAAGAGCATTGTTCAATAACTCCATAACCAACCTACTTGTTGGGGCTACCAATGCTCTTACTTTGGAGAGAATTATCCAGGAAGCTCAAAGCAAGTGTGATCCTCTCAATGCCAAGATTGTAGCTTGTTGCCTTATGATTTATGGTGATATTGTGCCAAAGGTTATCAATGCTATAGTGGCCACCATCTCATGTCATGTTGACAAAGTTGTGATAGATCACATCTTCTCCTTATATTTCCCAAAACCCCTTTGTGTAGAGACAATTGGCAGGGTGCGCGCTACTAATACTTCTCTTGACGCGAACCTTGAGGACAAGGTTCTTTTTTAGGACAGAAGTATTGTTGTGAACCAGTCTGACTTGGTAAGAGATTATGGGTCAGAAGTGTGGAATGAGGCTAATCCAGTTGGGACTACTGGGCCAAGAGGTAAAGACTCAATGATTAAACAACCAAATAGAATACTAGTACGTTATATTTGGGATCGAGGGGGAGATACAGGATATGCATATTGTTGAGTAAAATGTCTGCTTCTTATCTTCTTTCTCTGAATGTTTGTATCCTCTTATCTCCATTCTTAGTCTAAGCTTCTCATCCTTTCTTCTCTATCTTTTGTATTTTAGTTTAGTATCTCTAATTCCTGTAATAGTTTTGAGTTGAGTTGTAATTTTTTGTCACCGTTGAAGTAATAGAAGTGTTGAAAAACTGATTTGTTACATATTCTCTAAGGAAAATTGTCTCAATGGATGGATCAAGAACAAAGTGGCCAGCAAATCAGGTTCCACTTTCTTTACTTTACATATTTTTAATTAATTGTTTACTCTATGTCATTTATAATATTCTATTTTTGATAAGTTTTAATGCTTTTTATAAAATCAGGTTCTACTTTTTTTACTACGTATTTTAATTATACTTATGAACTCAAATATATATATTAATTTTCATAATCATCAAGTTTATTGAAAGAATAATGATTGTTGAATTCTACATGAGTAATTTGTTACTGTTTTCTTGTATTTGTTTCCTTTCAGCTGGTTGAGTTGTGTACTTAAATATTAAATATGCTTAGGAGAAGTCTATTCTATTAGCATTGTCATGCTCGGAGAAAACTCGTGAAACTTAGAAACATTATATGCATATTTATTTTGTTGTACTCCAATATTAAATCCAAAACAGTCATTAATTCAGAGGTATTGACAAATATTTCGATTCATTTAGCTAGCTTTATATAACACACATATTTTCTCAAAGTGACCCCAAGTTGAAATTGCGGCCAATCCTAAACTTTAAAATTAATGGCAAATATGATGGCCTTTGACAATATTTATCTTTTAGCTCCGTGTCCAGTCAAACTAAGACTATGATTAAGTAGAATATTTATTGTTTAGTGTGATGAGATAGATGATGGATCATTTTGCTTTGACATTATATTATTATTTTAGATAATTGGCTCCATTACTTAAAATCTTGTATATGAAGAAGTAATGGAATTATGGTGTGGCTTAGAACTATAAGCAATGATAGAGTTATATGTACATTTCCGAACTCATCATCTTATAACTCACATTCCACAGGTAACATTTAAATTATTTTGGATCGGGAACTGCTGATTAAGAGATACGTAGCTAGACCATATGTTATGTTGGTGTATTTTACGTGGCATTTTAATATTAAAATTATATTATACTGCCATAACTTCTACTAACCCACTACTTTATGATGTAGACGATACTCATAAATCTTTATTAATTACTCTTCAATATTCTACTATTAATTACACG
The DNA here is from genome assembly GCA_005239495.1 of Nicotiana undulata. NCBI lineage: Eukaryota > Viridiplantae > Streptophyta > Magnoliopsida > Solanales > Solanaceae > Nicotiana > Nicotiana undulata. The sequence goes on from ML280357.1 coordinate 37,357, forward strand.
CTAATTAATCAATTAACCCTTGTTCTCCATGATCACATAACTTGTTATTCCATTTTCTTTTAACTTAATTCAAGCAAAAATTCCTACAACTATAAATAGGAATCTCCTTTCCATAATCTAGTGTCTAAAAATATATTGTAGAGTGCATGAAAAAGTGAGGTTAAAATTATGGGGAAAAAAGACTTTTACTTTGTTGAAAGAATGTGTGTAGACAATAATTTGCGCCGAGAAAATATAATCAAGATCGAAAATATTGCAAACAATCGTGGTATCTAATTTCAAATAATATGACTGTACAATCTCTATGATTTTTCTGATTCTTTTATCCAACAGTAAATAAAAGGGCCTTTGAACTTGATCTTGAATCTATATTTGTTGTCACGAAAGACATGAATTCAACTAGCAGAAACTTTGATTTGAACTTGTACTCCTTGGATGTTGGCTTGTTCTTCGTCCTTGAGCTTGAACGTGAATTCTTGAACTTGAACTTGATTGCTTGAAGCTTGAAACTTGCGGAGAAATATGCGGCGTTTGATCCACGAGCTCTTTCTTGCTTCTTGTTGTAACTTCTGGTGTCTTTCTGGGTTATGAAGACGCTTATTTATAGTTGTGGAATGGAAGAGTTATGATAAGAACAAACTCTTTCCGACCAATCAAATTAAAGTGTGACGAGGCCGCATTTGACTGGCAGAACATGTCACTTGCACGCATGGCGCGGTTTCATTGGTCTTTTAATTGTGCTTGGCATGCCTTGTCATTTTGGCGCATGACACGATCCTATTGGCTCTTTCGTTTGCCTTGGCTGCCACATCATTTGACACGTGACACCAAACTGAGCCTCTAGGAAAATGATATTTTGGGCTTAATGAAGTGGGCTCGTCACTTTAGCCCAATTAAGTGGACTCGTCCAATGAATTTTCGGACTTATTTATTTAATCCATATGTATTGGACTTATATAATTAATTCAATTACATTAGCCCGCAATATTTATTTGGACTACCATATTTAAAATATAGTCCAAATTATTTTTGAATTTTGTTCTGATAAAGTTGATATGCCTACAATGCGCATCAGGTGGTGGAGCTTTGGATTCAATAACTTTTTTGTAGTTTGTTTGAGTTATACATCGAGCTGTTATATCCTGAGACAGACAAGTCCAAATGATTATTGTTGAACCGGTGAAGATTTTGTTGCAGTGACATTTTAATTTTCATTCGTAATATCATTTTCACCAATAACTTTAAGGAGATTTAATTTTGTTACAATTGAAAAAATTATGGACACCAACGTAGGAGAATCCAAACGGTCATTCCAGTTCAACGTCACTCTCTTTAAGAGACGGAAGAAAAGTACTTTTCTATTTAACTTAACTCAAGCGTAGAAAAGGTTAAAAAATCTACTTTACATTTTTCAAGAATTAGTGATTCTATTGTTTATGATTATGAATTTTCGTAACTTTAGAAATAGCTAGCGGTGATATGAAAAACATTCTTGCATGCAAAATTAAATTTGAAAATTCTGCATGAGTGGAAGTTGATTAAACCAAAAGAGTGTGTTTAGTGCACCTATTAGAAGCCTTAAAATAATTTATTAATTTTTTGACACTAACGAAAATGATATTAGAGATACTAAAAGTATGCTTAGTAGACATTTTGACATGGAAGATTCGGTGAGAAAAATTTTGTTCTAAAAAAATACAATTATATTTATTCAATTGTTCACTTATTTTTTATACAATAATATTATAAAATTAAAGAAATATGCTATCTTAATGGCAACTGAATTTGGCCTTGTGATGTCAAGGAAAAAGAAAAGATGCAAAGCCTAAGGTACTGGCGAAGAAGATGGAGAAAAGGTAGTATTTAAAAGACAACGATCGCTACTAACCGTCGTAGAAGCTATCATGGCATGGAAAAACTCAAGGAAGAGAACCACCAAAACTAAGCACCGTCTACAATTAAATTTTATATTTTTTTAACTTTAAGATAGTAATATACTATTAAATTTCGAATTAATTATACATATTAAGTGAATTACTTAATATAAATATAGATTTGAACTAAAATTTGAACTCGTATCTCACTTTCTAGTTCTGCCCCCTGCCATGATCTGATGCCAATTTTTAACGTGACCTAATAATATTGGATACGAGGATTGAGAGAAGACAGTCTTCTTCATAATTGTTTATTTATTTTTGGGAGAAATTCAAAAATAGCCAGATTTACAAGTGGTCAATTAAAAATAGTTACAGTTTCAAAAGTAATCAAAATTTAACCACTTTTATGTAAAAATAAATCTGAACGATAACACTATTCAAAATCGGGAAGATACTCCAGCATAATATACTGGAGTTCCATCATAAGTATAATATACTGGACTTCCAGCATAATATACTGGAGTTCTAGTATGATATACCGGTCCAGCATAATATGCTGGAAGTTCATATAAGGTGTTCCGATCTCCAGTTTATTATGCTGGAATTTTTTGCGTGTTGGAGTTCCAGCATAAATATGCTGAAAGTTCATACACGTGTGCACCGATCTCCATTATATTATGCTGAAACTTTTCGTGCTACGGATCTTTTTTTCAATGACTTTACAAACTGTGACTATTTTTAAATAATCGATTCAAAAACTGGCTAGCCTATGCCTTTTTTTTACTTTATTTTTTAATTACCGAATTTGTTTCTCTTTGTCCATCTCTTGTCTTTTCTGTCTGACAGTAAAAGTAAAGTGAATGGGGTATTCAACCGATAATTCTTCGAAACTCAAGTCACTGAATTAAACTTTGAGTGGGTGTGTATCAAATCTGATTAGACAAGACCAGAACTTTTGTATCTAACTTTGAGCTAGACCCTAATTGGACAGATACATGCCGTGAGAAGAGTCCAACGTTAAACGTTTGTGATTATTTGATGAAGAAGTTGTACACATTTGTCACCATCAACCAAAAGATTTTTGGAACTGTTGCATGTATCTTTCTACTGATTTCCCAAAAAGGGAAAAAAAAGAGATTCAAATTACAAACGTTACATTTGAAGAAATTACAAAAGGTAAAAACAGCTCCACATGTAATATGTTCAAAAGATAAGAAGTCATAAACTAATGGCCAGTGGGTCCAATATTTAGACAACAATGAAGAAATCTTAAAATTATCATTTTATAAATGCCAACTACTGTTAACTGTTTATACTGTAGTAAGCATGGATTTAATACCTAAGAATAATTGCAAGTAACCTGCTACGATCAATTAAAATTTATATACATAACTTACTGTAATTCATAAAGTACTTACATTATGAGAGTTAATATGAGAAGTAACAGATGTAATATATATTACGTGGAAAGACAGGTCTTTTCCTCCTATGTGCATGAGTTTTTGTGGGTTTGGCAGAAGAAATACAAGTAACAATGAAGGAAAAAGATTGTGCAAATGAACAAAAAAATTGATCTTCCATTTCAAAGCCATTTTTCTGTCCTAGTCTCACATCTCCAGATTTGAGTGAAAGGTCCTAATTAATCCAGTGCTTATCTTCACTTGATAACGTGAGGACATAGAGAAACGGGCGCACTTAGCAAATATATCCCCCTAAAAGAAAATCCACTAAGGCAACTTCCATTTATCTCTTCACTAACAAGTTCTTTTATTTTCTTTGATGTTACTTGAAGGAGAGCTTTGGGACAACAGTATTGTTGTTTCCGTATGACATAGGTCACGGGTTCAATCCTTGGAATCAGTCACTGACACTAGCATTAGAATATGCTGCCTACATTACACTCGTAGGAACGGTAGTGCCAATATGGCTGCCTACATTACAGCCATAGGAGTGCGGCTTTTTCTCGAATTCTGATTGAACGTACGTAGGATGCCTAGTGCATCGGGTTGCTCTCTTAATTATTCTTTGGTGCTGCCTCTTGGGGTTGGTTTAAGACTATAAGTCAAAGCCAGACAACACTTTTTGCCCCTTTTTTGTGCTTTCATCGACTATCATGGATTTTTTGTGACATGAACTGTAAATATTCATGCATGTTGCCCTAATAAATCACTTTACGAGGTTAGAACTCTGTCACATCTCTCAACTTCTTCAAGTGTATAGTAATGAAGAAGACAACTGCAAAATCCATTTTGCTGTTGGAAATGAGTCAAAGCTACGTTGATGGAGACATGGAGTAACATGCTACACCCAGGCCCCAGCTTTATAGAATCTTCTGATCAGCTGTCAATAAGCTAAAGCCATGATTTGACTAACAGAAAAGGAGAACATAGTGATAAATAGAAATGTTTGGATTCGTTGCAGTTTACATCCTACTCCTAAAGGCATCACTAGAGATGAATGCAAAGAAAGCAAAAGCAACTCCCATCAACAAGATAAGAACACTTCCACAAACAATCTCAATCAACCTTTACAGGGGGAAATGAAAGGACGAAACCAGAGTATATTCCTAACCAAACCAGCATTTTGATTTCAACTTATCCTAAGTAAGTTACATAGAGAAAAAGGTACACGTGGTAGAAGTGCCAATATAGCTAAAAGGCACATGCATGCATGCATGCATACAGAGATATGCATTTCCAGCATAGTACACTATGATTATAACGTCTCTCAGTTTTAGTGTGTATGGCAGATCAAAGTATCACAGATTCACAGTCTTTTCTTTGAGTATTGAAGTACACTAAGAAACTCAGCAGTTTAACTGCTGAAAAATAAAAAGTGTACATTGGTACAACAATCTACAACTGATGCTGAGATCAAAATCTCAAGTACATATATAATTTTCGCCCTCCCTTTAAAACACTGGTTGTGATATTGACCTATTGTAACCAATTGATGCAAAAACGGCCATTTCCTTCAGCTAAAACCTGAGACAACTAACACGTCACTAGCTACTAGTTGTAAAGCCAAGAAGTGGCAAACTAATTTACATTTTCCTGTATTACATGTAAGCAGCTAATTGAGAAGAAACAAAAACTTGGCCTGAGATTGCTTAAAGGGCTCCTCCTCGAACCCATCGAGCTGAACCTCCCTTTGCTGCACTAGAAAGATAGTCACCAACATTAGCTACAAATAGAGGATCCCTCTCCTCAAATGTTATTTCATCAACATTATTCCCAGACAATTTTTTCTGATCTGTACATTCCAGTTCTTTCGTCAAATCTTCCATTGTCTTCTTCAAAGTGGCTTTGTTCACCTTCCCAGCCTCGCCCATTGAGACACCAACCATAGTAATCTTTGGAAGCAAAGGTGAAGGATGTAGTTCTCTGTATTCCCTGTCAGTAGTAACAATTAAAATTTCAGTTTCTTTTCCACAAAGATTATTAATCTTAAGATGGCATGTTATTTTCATAATACAATAAACTGAATGGGACCTTTTATCTTGTATTATCTGCTGCTTCTGTCCTTTACTCCACGCAGGACTCAACCAACCCCCAAAAGGGAGCCGCAGATCCAGCCCTAGTTGTTTTTTATTAGAGACATTATCTGCTTCCTCGACTGCTGAACTGCTGATGCACTGTAGTTGGTTATCATTAGCCTCCAACTGAGATTTATTAACAAAACTGGAAATCCTGCATGCTCTCTGGAAAGAAGCTGCGCTCCTGCAATATCAGAGAAAATGTTGCGATTGAGATATTGCATCAAATGTTTTTACCATCCAAATCTTTGCTTACAGCTGGGAGAATTCTGAGATACCCAGATCTAGCCGCTGACAATGCGACATAAAATAGATGAATATCATCAGTGTTGAAAGACTTTAAGCCATGAACCATGTGAAAAGAACACTTCTCCCTCCAAAGAAACTCTTGAAAATGGATGACTTACCTCTTTTCAAATGAGTCAACCATGTAAGGAAACTTAGGTTGAATTCCTGTTGCTTTTCGCAACCACCTATTCCCTAGAAGAACTTTATCGACAGCATGTAGAAGCTGAATTTCAGCAGCTTTTGATATTACACTCAAAGGTATCGCTGGTTGACCCACTTCATCGAGCACATCCTGAACCTGTCAATCATTTACCAATGGGTTAGTGATATTTTGTATCATCCACAGCACAACTAAACAAACGAACTGCTAAAATCAATAAAAGATTAAAAAGCAGGAAAAGAGAAGAAACCAAAATTGCTGGTGAACTTTGATCATGGGCTATAGCCACTCATAAAATGACCACAATGGTGGTTGACAGCTTTCCCTACCCTCATATCCATGTAAAAGAAATTCTATTCATTCTATTGTCCATCTCTCTCTACTCCCAACCCAAAGGAAAACCGCCTCAGAAAATATATCACTATCCTTGTTCTCAAGTATAATTCACCACTATCTATTTTGCCCGAATACATACTTTCGAGCCTGACCAGTTTAGTACCTCAGGAGGCTCCCACATACTATCTCCCATCTCTTCAATTACTTCGGAAGCCAAATTATCATCAAAAACATCCCTTCGGCGTTGGACGTGTCTTGTTTGAATCAGCGAATGGAAATGTTGGTCAACAGATTCTTCAAGAATGTTATCTAACATGTTTTTGTCAAAGAAGTAAGGAGTATACCTGATAAGAAGATGAACAAATACATATAAGATAACAGGGAGAAAAAGAAAGTAAAGTAAAGACTGAAGCAGCCACAAAATTTTCAGAATAGTCAGTTGATAAGGCAGTACTGAATAGTCTAAATTCCATTCACAAGCTTTGCCATTTACTTCAAACTGCTTATACTAAAACTGTTTCATCCACATTTCAGTTAGTCTGACAATCTACAGAAATAATTGATGAAGCAGATGGTTTATTTATTGATAAGAAAAGAAGATGGTTTATTGGAGAGTTTTTACACATCAGTCAATCACCTCATTCTTGAAAGTGTGTTGAATTGATACTCTGCCCGTTATTGTTTACAAACGACTAGATAAAATGTGGTTACAGCAAACCTTAATCTACATCGAGTTGGTTTATGGAACATCATTATCATTATACTTGATATTAAAAATTGAATATCTTGCATTAGACTCTACAAGCTTCCGTATTGGTCAATTCTTTTGATAAGAGATCAGATATTTCCTATATTTTTACGAGGATATAGTCGTGATCCTCTGATTCTCAGCATTCATTCCTGCTGGATCACAGAAGGGTACACATTCAGATCCCCTGTTTGACATTACGCGTACTTTTGTCTTTCATTTCCGGCCTTCTTTACAGAAGGTCCAAGGAAAGCACCTAAAAAATGAGCACATTTAAAGACGTATACAGGAATTTTATAATGTACAGATTACCAACTAAGAGATTGAGTTCTTAGTTATAAATAGCTCCCCTAATAAATTAAAATCCTTCTCTTTTTCTACTTTCCTCTAGGAAACAAGAGAGGTGATGCAAATGTTTGCTGAATATAATCATATTAAATGGTTTCTTTTATGAGGAACATTCAATCAAAGCAACTGGTGATGCTGCAGAAGTAGGACTCCTGAAAATGAGAATTAATTCTAAAAAGTGAACACCATGCAAATTTCGTGTTTCCCCGTAAAGCTGGCCAATATTTAGGTTTCCATTCAATGACGATTTCGTCTATCACATATTAATTCTTAGGTTTCTCCCAAAATAAACTCCACCATCCCTAAAGAAAAGCTTTAGAAAAAGTTTTGCACAATAAGGGGTCGTTTGGTAGGGTGTATAAGAATAGTGTGGAATCAGGTGTATTAGTAATGCATGGATTAGTAATGCACGCATTAGTTATGCATATATTATTTCTTATCTACTGTTTGGCTTGGTGTATTAAAATTATAATACATTGCATCGTTTTTAAGAAAAATAGATGTTTACAAAAATGCCCTCCATATTCTCTAGTTTTTAAGGACTTTAAGGACAATTTTGTCTTTAACCATGCTAATGCATGCATTAATAGCCTTGGTATTACTAATGCCATGGTTTTTTATGCATTACTTATGCATAGGATAATGCCAAGTATGATGTTATTAGTTATACACAAGTTGAAAAAAATGTACCAAACGAGGTATTAGTAATGCATAGAGCTAGTGCTTGCGTTAGTTTTTCTAATACCTCGTACCAAACGACCCCTAAAGAGTAACATGTAGAATCCACCTTTAATCTGTTCATCTTTCTCATATGATAAGAGAATATTGAATATCGAATAATTCACACACTCAAAAAGATCAGTCCAATAATACCGCTCGTCGGTAAATAGCAAAATATTTCTTCGTGAATCTCCGCTATTTGAACATAGAATATCATAACAATGAATAGGAATGAAACGGCTATAGTAAGATTATACCGCTCATCGGTAAATAGCAAAATATTTCTTCATGAATCTCCGCTATTTGAACATAGAATATCATAACAATGAATAGGAATGAAACGGCTATAGTTCCTATACTAACTATTAGTAAGATTATACCAAAGAAGTTGAAACCTACCCCTACCCTCCGTTTATTTTAATAAGCACACATTAAATTGAATATTCAATTGGGCCAGAAAGAGTGCTATATTGAAGTTTTCACAAAACAAAGATGGGGATTTTTGAGCCACTAACTGATCGGAAAACAAACAACCATGCATAAAGCAGATAAATATACCATTTTATACCATCTGTAGTTGCTATAGCAATATCTAAGTTCTGAGCACTGAAAACAGGAACACCGTCCACCTTTTTCCTTCCATCAGACTGTGGCATAGCCTTAAGCAGCTTGTTGGCTTCCTTGACCTGAATATGCACCAGATATTTGTAGAGATTTTAAGCTGATAAATAAATAACTGTAACAGCTGCTTTCCAGAATTAAATCAAGATCTCAAAAGAGGATCAAACCTGTTTTTCATTCGGAACAAATTGGAACAAGTGTGGTTTTTCCTGCACAAAAAATTAATGTGGTGTTAAAATTGATTCTGGAAGATGAAAACATCATGAAGTTTCCAATAAGAGGGGGCAACAGAACCCCTGAACATGGTAAATGTACTATCAATAGTTTTCAGGTGAAGGGGATCCTTAACTCTAAGAGGTATCATTTTCCTCAAAGCTGTCTTAAACAGACAGAACTTGCAAGTTCACATCTCCCATTCAACTAATTAAATTAATTATTTTATCAAAAAGAATATATATAAATACCTACGCGTATATCACTACACTTTGTTCGATACTATAAACTCTATGAAATATGTTGTCATGCAAGTTCGGGAAAAAAATCCAGAGCAATGAATTTGTCAAGTAAGAGATGAGTAAATCCAAAAATTCAATTAGTTTGATTAAATGCAAAGTAGTTTTTAAAAAAAAAATACTACATAGAGGAGGGTATAGGAAGACGAAACCGGGAGGGGATTACAAGGTGGGAAATCGAACCCTAAATGCAAAGGAGGTTAACTCAATCTACATCATTCTCAAGCTAGGCCATAAAGCAGGACTAGATCCAATTTGATCCTAATCTCAGATTTCCCAAATGTGAGAAAACACGGGAGAAAAATAATATCTTGTTATTTTCAATGATACAATGAGCCATATA
>ML280358.1:2335-13409 GCA_005239495.1 Nicotiana undulata
GTGGAAAACACCTGGCTCAAAAGGTGAAAAAACCACGACCTACTACCCAGTAGGATTTTCCCAAACTCTTCACTATGTCAATGAGCCAAACAACATTTACAAAATAAACTCTTTTGTAAACTTAAGGACTAACTCTAATCCCCTTGTGGCAAAAATATGCCATGCATCTATTTATTATATAGCATGCAGTGTTATTGCCTCTGCCCAAAAGCTATGGGGTAATTTACTAGAAAGAAGTATGGTTCTGGCCATATCTTCAAGAGTTCTGTTCTTTCATTCAACAAATCCATTTTGTTGTGGAGTTCTAGGGTAGAGAAGTTGTGATTTATGCCATGTTCATCACAAAATTCAGCAAACTTTGCATTTTCAAATTCAGTACCATGATCAGATCTTATTGATGCAAGTTGATTTCCTAACTGCTTTTGAGTTTTTCTAACAAATGAAGTAAGCATATCAAAGGCTTCATCTTTAGATGTTAGAAACAAAGTCCAGGTACACCTGGAGTAGTCATCAACTAGCACCATAACATATTTCTTACCACCTCTGTTCAAGGTTCTCATAGGACCGCATAGGTCCATATGGACCAGTTCCAACGTCCTGGTGGTACTGACCATTTTCTTGCTTTTGAATGAGGATCTTACCTGCTTCCCCCTTGCACATGCCTCACAGACTTTGTCTTCCTTGAACTTAATGTTAGGGAGCCCTACCACTAAGTCCTTGGAGACTAGTTTGTTAAGCTGATTTAGACTTGCATGACCAAGTCTTTTGTGCCAAAGGAGGGGATTACTGTCCAACACACTTAAACAGGTGAGTTCATTTTCTAATAGTGTGGACAGGTCTATGACATATATGTTATTCACTCTTTTTCCCTGCAAGACAATCTTGTCAGTAAGAAGAATAATCACAAAACATTTAGTGGAAGTGAATGCAACCAGGTTACATCTGTCACACAGTTGTGACACGCTGATCATGCTATATTTCAAGTCATATATCAAGTACACATTCTCAATGGAACGTGTGTCATCCTTACCTACCTTACCAACCCCAATAATTTCACCTTTCTTCCTATTTCCAAAGGAGACATTTCCTCCTTTGAGGTTTTCAAGTTAAATGAACTGTTCCTTGTTCCCTGTCATATGTTTTGAGCAGCCGCTATCCAAGTACCATATTTGGTTGCTTCCTCTCACTTGAACCTACAAAAGGAAATCAAGGGTTAGTCTTAGGGACTCAAACTAGTTTGGGTCCTTTTCTATGAGAGGAAGGGTGAGTTAAGCTTTTTCTAGCCCAATTTGGTAACCAATTGTTCTTTCGAACAAAACTTTCATTCCTTCGACTGGCCTGCTCTTTAGTAGTGCATTCAATTTTGTAGTGACCAGTCTTACCACAGTGGGTGCAAATTTTTTTCTCAGGAAGAGTGAGATACTTTCTTTTGGGATCCCATTTTGGTAGTTGACTTCCAAAGCCAAGTCCTTTTTTGTTGCTACTATGATTTTCTTGAAGCCATGTCAAGGCATCAGAGGATTTATTCCATTTGCATGTTCGATCTAATTCATGTTTAACCTTACCAAGTTCTTCTTTTAGTACTCTTATTTGTTCATCTTTATTGTACATATTATCCTTTAGTTTTCCTACATTCTCTTCTAACATGAGTTGAGAGTGATCAGCTCTCTTCTTGCTAGTTCATAGTTTCAGTTTTAAATTTTCAGTTTTTAGCTCTAGGATCTTAGTTTCAAGTGGATGAACCTGGTTCTTCAAGGCAGTGTTTTCCTTTTCAGATTCACTTACTCTGATTTCCAGGTTCTTACCCTTTGCTTTTAACATTACACACTCCTTAGACAGTTAATCTTTCTCTTTATTTATTTCTTCAGAATCATCCATGAAATCAAGTAGCAACTCAGAGAGTTTTTATTTGGATAGGAATTTAATCTTGTTTTTGAGATGGGATATACTTACCTCTGGTTCTTCACAAGATTCCTCATCTTATTCACCAATTGCCATAAGTGCTTGTTCTTCTTCCTCACCATCTTCTCATTCTTCATATGAGCTTTCTCCCCAAGCAGCAACCATTGCCTTAGTTGTGATTTTCTTGGGATGGACCAATTCCTTCTTCCTGTTCCTTCGTTCAGATCTTTCCCTTTTTCATTCTACTTCCTACTGAGGACAATTCTTGATGTGGTGGTCAGTTTTTCCACATTTGTAGCATCCCTCATTTGTTGGCTTTTCTGGAGCTCTTGCTTTGTTGCAGTTTCCACCTCTTGAGATGCCCTTTTTTCTTATGAGGTAGTTTCTGAATTCCTTAGTGATCATGGCCATCTCATCTTCCTCCAGATCTGCTCCCTTAGTGATTCTTAGTGCTAAACTTCTTTCCTTCTTTGGAGCATCCATTTTCATTGTCTGCCTTCTGAGTTCGTAGGCATTCAATTAGCTCGTCCAAACTGAGGGTTGCCATGATTTTGGATTCCTGAATAGCTGTGATCTTGCTTTCCCAAGAAATTGGCAAGACCCTAGTCGGGATCTTCTCAACCCTGTCCTCTTCAAGAATGACCCTTCCAAGAGACTTGAGTTCATTGGTCATTTTTGTGAACCTTGTATACATCTCTTGGATTGTCTCTCCTTCCCTCATAGTGAAGTTTTCATATTGGGAGTATAGTAGAGTACCTCTTGACCTTTTCACTTGAGGTGTTCCTTCATGAGCTACTTGCAAGGTATCCCAAATTTCTTTGGCAGTGGTGCAACTTTGAATTCTACTATACTCGTCTGGACCAAGTCCACACACTAGCCACTTTTGGCCTTAGCATTCTTCTCCCATTTTCTTAAGTCTTCAGCGGTGCAGTCAGCTCTTGTCTTTGGCACGTCTACTCCTTCAGCGGTATTTTTCATAGTAGCCAAAGGACCATCAGTGACTATGTCCCATAGTTCATAGTCTTCCCCAATTAAGTGATCCTTCATCCTGTTCTTCCACCAGGAGTAGTACTGCCCGTTGAAGAGTGGTGGCCTAGTAGTTGATTGCCCTTCCCAGTTCCCAGGTGGTGCACTCATTTTGATCTTTTCCTAAGGTGTTAACCTCTTCAAGGATAACCCGCTCTGATACCAATTGATGTTTTATACGTCAATACCACACAAGAGGGGGGTGATTTGTGTGGTGTCCAATTTTCGAGTGCTGTCTTTATAGAAGAACCAGGTTCTTCTAGTTGTTTCAACTTCTACAGTTTGCGGAATATAATTGCAGAAATAAAAGAGCACAGTAATTTTACGTGAAAAACACCTGGCTCAAAAGGTGAAAAATCCACGACCTACTACCTAGTAGGATTTTCCCAAACTCTTCACTATGTCAATGAGCCAAACAACATTTACAAAATAAACTCTTTTGTAAACCTAAGGATTAACTCTAACCCCCTTGTGGCAAACTAGCCTCTAGCTAATTGCGACAAACTTCAAGTTAACTCTAACTTGAANAGACTAAAAGACAATAGATGGAATTGGTTCTTCTAGCTGGTTCAAGTAGCTCCAGATTCGCACTATCCAATTGGGCTTGAACTGCTTGCCAAATTTCGTCACGAATTTTCAGTTCTTGATAAATTTCTGCTTTTGTGCGTACCGTTGAGCAGGAACACTTTGACAATATATAGGATTAGTAGTTGAGACGTTGAAGTAGAATTATGATGCAACTTTTCCTTGGTGGAAGAGTTTGAGTTGATCTTAACTTCCTTGATCCTCCTCTATCTTGATTCTGTCCTACCTGAATACGAAGTCCATGTCCCTATCAATTTGCAATCTTTTCGCTTAGAAGATAACCTCTTAATTCAGAGATGGTGTTTATCTCTTGCGTGTGAACTCTTCTCGTGCCATTCAGTCTGCATGTCTATGTATTCCATGATGGACCTGGTTCAACTGTGAGGACATTTGTCATTCTTCAAAACCATTCAGGGACTTGATTCAACAATAAGGAATCATGCAGCCCTATAACGATGGACTGGTAATATCTGCACTCATGAGTAAGACTCAAGTGAAACGTGTGTTAATTGATCTAGGTAGTTCGGCCAACATCATTCGATTAAGGGTCTTAGAACAGCTCGGCCTACAGGACCAAGTTGTGCCCTCGACCCGAGTGCTAAATGGGTTTAACATGGCTTGTGAAACTACTAAGGGAGAAATAACATAGCCAATGAACATAGCCGAGACCATCCATGAGACAAAGTTCCATGTGATCGAGGGGGATATGAAGTATAACGCCTTGTTCCGGAGACCATGGATCCACAACATGAGGGCAGTGCCCTCGACCCTTCACCGGGTTCTAAAATTCCTGACACGAGAGGGAATCAAAACAATCTACAGGGAGAAACCCGCCGTAGTGGAAATGTTTTCCGTTGACAAAGTGATTCCAATATTGGCACTCTCATCGATGAAGGGGTCAAATTTGAACGAAAAACAAGAAGCCAAATAGCAATCACAGACGCCGAAATCGACCCAACTAGAAAAGCAAGGGATTGACGAAGATGATTATGAGGTCCCTTGATCCTTCATAGTCCCCGATGACTCCGACGCTACCAAATCAATGGTCAAAGATCTGGAGCAAGTCATACTAATCGAACATCTTCCCGAACAAAAGGTATACCTGGCTCCCAAGGTTGACTCCCGAGCTTAGGAAAAAACTTATTCAATTTCTTATAGCTAATATGGATTGTTTTGCTTGGTCCCATATCGACATGACATGGATCCCATCGGAAATGACCACCCATAAACTAAGCTTGGACCAGAAGTTCCATCCGGTGAAGCAGAAAAGAAGACCCCAGTCTAAGATCAAACATGCCTTCATCAAAGACGAGGTAACTGAGCTTCTTAAAATAGGGTCCAACCGGGAAGTAAAATATCTCGAATATATAGCAAAAGTAGTAGTAGTCCCTAAGAAAGGGAACAAACTAAGAATGTGTGTAGATTAAAAGGATTTAAATAAAGCATGCCCCAAGGATTCTTTTCCTTTGCCTAATATAGATTACATGATCGATGCTACGGCCAACCACAAGATCCTCCACTTTCCTGATACCTATTCCGGGTAAAACACAATACAAACAAAGTTGGATGATCAGGAAAAGACCTCGTTCATCACTAAATATGGTACCTACTTCTATAACATAATGCCATTTGGATTAAAAAATGTTGGTGCCATTTACCAATGCCTAGTAAACCGGATGTTCGAAGAACAAATAGGGAAATCTATGGAAGCTTACATTGATGATATGTTACTTAAGTCCCTACGAGCAAATGACCATTTGAAGCATTTGCAAGAAACCTTCAGTATATTAAGGAAATACAACATGAAGCTGAACCCAGAAAAATGCGTGTTCGGGGTCGGGTCAGGAAAATTTCTCAAATTCATGGTATCTAACCGAGGAATCGAGATGAACCCCGAGAAGATCAAAGTTATCAAGGACATCACAGTAGTAGACAACGAAAAGGTCGTGTAGAGGTTAACCGGGCGCATAGCCGCCCTGGGGCGATTCATCTCGAGGTCCTCCGATAAGAGCCATCAATTTTTCTCGTTGTTGAAGAAGAAAAATAACTTTAAATGGACTACGGAATGCAAGCAGGCCTTGAAAGAGCTTAAACGATACTTATCGAGCCCATTGTTGCTTCACACGCTGAAGGCAGACGAACAACTGTACTTATATTTGGCTGTATCAGAGATAGAGGTAAGTGGAGTCCTAGTCCGGGAAGAACAAGGTACTTAATTTTTGATTTATTATGTTAGCCAGACTTTGGGCGAGGCCGAAACTAGATATCCCCACCTAGAAAAATTGGCGCTCGCTTTGATAAGTGCCTCAAGAAAACTAAAATCGTACTTTCAATGTCACCCCATATGTGTTGTAATAACTTATCCATTGCTAAATATTATGCATAAACCCGAGCTTTCAGGAAGGTTGGCCAATTGGGCCGTAGAAATCAGTGGGTATGATATATAATATCGACCCCGAACAACCATTAGGTCATAAAATTTGGCAGATTTTGTGGCTGACTTAACGCCGGTTCTAGTACTCGAGGTCGAAAGAGAGTTGTTGATAAACTCGGGTATGTCCTCGGGAATCTAGACCTTCTTTATGGACGGTGCATCGAACGCAGAGGGGTACGGACTCGGCAACGTACTAAAACCACCCCTAGGCAGCATGGTTAGACAATCTATTAGAATTGTGAAATTGACTAACAACGAGGCCGAATATGAGGCCATGATTGTAAGTCTCGAACTAGCCAAAGGCTTGGGAGCAGAGGTGATCGAAGAAAAATGTGACTCCCTCCTTGTGGTGAATCAGGTTAACGGAACCTTCGAAGTTGGAGAAGAACGAATGCAAAGATACCTAGATAAGTTACAAGTAACTTTGCATCTATTTAAGGAATGGACTTTGCAGCATGTGCCTCGAGATCAAAATAGTCCGATGCTCTCGCAAACTTAGGGTCATCGGTCGAGGACAACGAGCTCAATTCGAGGGCCCTCGTGCAACTCATGAGGTTCGTAGTCGAAGAAGGCCATACCGAAATAAACTCCACAAGCTTGAACTGGGATTTGAGAAATAAATACATAGTGTATTTGAAGACCGAAAAACTTCCCTTAGATCCAAAAGAATCGAGCGCCCTGCGCACGAAGGCAACACGATTCACCTTGTCCGAAGACGGAACCTTGTTCGGAAGAATGTTCAATGGTCCACTAGCGATATGTTTGGGACCGGGAGATACCGAGTATGTTCTGAGGGAAGTTCACGAGGGCACATGCGGAAATCATTCTGGTGCCGAATCATTGGTTCAAAAGGTAATCAGAGCCGGCTATTACTGGATCGACATGGAAAAAGATGCGAAAGATTTTGTTCGAAAATGTGACAAAAGCCAAAGATATGCACCGACGATTCACCAATCGGGGAACTACTCAATTCGGTCTTGTCACCATGGTCATTCATGAAGTGGGGAATGGACATCGTTGGCCCTCTTCCATGGGCACCAGGTAAAACTCAATTTTATTTTATCTATGGATGTCTATTATTCTAAGTGGGTTGAAGCACACGCCTTCGAGAAGGTTAGGGAGAAGGAAGCCATCAACTTCATTTGGGACCACATCATATGTCGGTTCGGGATGCCATCCGAAATTGTATGTGACAACGGGAAACAGTTCATCGGCAGCAAAGTAACCAAATTTCTCAAAGATCGAGCCCACTCTTACGTGAACTGATCGAGACTAGAATGTGATAGATTAGGGTTCGACCTTGAACCCATACCGAACCGAGGTCCGAGGTTACACCGTCAAAGTTGGAGCCCTCGAGACCGAACAAAATCGAGATTGAGGAAAATTTGCTGAGCCGAATAATAGAAAGACAAAATCTCCGCGATTGAGCGTGGATCACGGCGGAGATCTCGGCATCTATCAAGGATATGCCGAATAATTAGCCAATCATGAGATTTCTTACTTCATTTAGAATTGTACCAAGAGTAAGACTCCCTTACAATATATAGGGGGTCTGATTATTTGTAAAACACATCACACTTATGCAATACAAAGCAATACATCATCTTTTTCTAGCTTCCATTATCTTGTTACTCTGTTCTTATATCAGTTGCAATTTCTCTTGGTTCAAGGGTGATCGAACTCGAGGGCCAAAGTTGTTCGATTCGTTTGGTTTGCATTTATTTCTTTTATAGTCAATTTCAATATTAATATATTTTCTCAATTTGTGCGAAGTTATATTACGTATCTTTAAAATCTATAAATTCAATTGTTATCCGTTTGTAGGGTAAACAAATACTTACACTTCTTTTTTCATAAAGTTTCGAGTTATTTTCTTTTCTTAGGGTGATAGAATGTTAGATATGGAACTATTAATCGGGAGAAAAAGAATTCGATATTTTAAAGTCTAGTCAATTCATAAAGGAAAAGTAATACGACCAATTTTATATATTTTTAGTAAAATAAATTGGACCATCAGTAAGGCACCACATAACTTGACTAGCGATTATGACACTGTAAAATACGTGTAGTCTTCATCTGTATATTTGTAAGGACGTCGAAAAGGAAAGCGAGGTAAATTTCATCCTTTATTTACTCTTTTTAAAGAAATTCAATTCTATAGCCTAGAAAAACTATGTTTACAATTTAATTGCGTAAATTTTCAAATATCTTTTGTTCTGATGACAAATGAAAAGAAAGCTAGCTAGCTTGTTTCAATATTGAATCTAAACATATTTCTTTTTTATTTTAATCTTAAAGTACTATTCAGGTTTCGACATTCTAAATGATTTTTGATTATTTCAAAACTAAGAAAGAATCTGACATCATAACGTTGGCTTTTAGGAGAAAAGGCACCATGCAAAATGTGAGATCAAGTTAATGTCTTAATTTTTAAGAATAAAGCAGTTTTGGTTGGTCTAATTTTGGAGTTATTCTAATAATTTGATGGAGGTTTCCATATTGGGATACAAAATCTACCAGTCAATGTGTAACCATCTTGGTTTCATCAGTATTTGTTTCTCTTGCATTTTTGGAAAAGAGGGGATGGGAAATTTTATTTTTATCTTTCAACCAATCATGTTAGTAAGTTGATGCAAAATTATTTATTAATCCTATTACTATTATGTTGTAATTCATTTAAAAAAACATTTCTTATGTCTTGCTGATGATACTGGTCTAGTTTTTTATTTATTTTTAAAGTTGACCCTATATATATATATACTGATTAGTGGACTTCTTCGGGAAATAGACAAAGAGAGCATACGTGCCCATTAGAATGATAAATTAATTAATTAAAATGGAATAGAAGTAACATCTCTAGGCTAATAATCTCCAATGTCCAATTCCAAATTACAGGCAGCAAAGTAACAATTACTCATAAAACTGAAGGGACGAAAAAAGGTAAATTGTAAGTTTAACTTTTACATAGACTTTTGAAGGACCATTTGGCCGAGGTCTTAAAGTACTGTGAACTTCTAGAAAGAGATTTTAGTGTAAAAGGAAGTGGAAAATTATTTCTGAGTTGTGTTTTATCCCGATGAGAGTGACTGAGTGAGTTATCATAATTAGGCCATTTACAGCCATTAGTACGTCGAAATTTATGTCTAATCATTTTATGTAAATGTAATATCTAGAAAATTAGGGTTTGTGGGGGACGGGGTAAAGGTTTTGCCGTTTTGGGATTACTACCAACAACTATTGATTGATGGGTTTAAATTTTATATACTAACCATAAGAAAAAAATTAAGTTAAATAAGATATTTTTTTGGAATATCTTTATGTTGGGTGTGCAAACAAAGTCCTACATTAGTAATAGGAAAAATTTGGAGCCTATGAATAAAGTGTATGGATCTTTTATTGGTGTGAGGCCTTTTGGGGAAAATCGTGCGGGCTTGGCCCAAAGCGGATATCACGCCATGTAAGAGTATATGCAGGCCGTTTTAGCCCAACAACTGATATCAAAGGCCTGGTTCAGCGGAACGAGTATGACGATAGCAGAGTGATGGTGCCAGACTCAGTTTGGAGACATGCATATAAAAAAAAGTTAGTTGCGGGCTTCAGTTACCATAAATACTCTCATAATGTGGTTGGTACGTGGTGAATCTCATAAATTGACCCGTGGATAGTGGTAATGGTCACATGGAACTTAGTTCGAGGGGGAGACCCATGAATCGTGGTAGTGAGCTACGTGGAACTTAGTTCGAGGAGGAGATTATTGGGAGCCTGAAGAAAGTACCATATTGATAGCTGAAAAGATTGAGAGCCCATATATATGGTGTAGGGATCTATTATTGGTGCGAGTCTTTCTGGAGAAAATTGTGCGGGCTTGGCTCGAAGTGAATAATATGTAAAAATTGCGTGGAGCGCCCTATTTAGTCGCCCCCATTTAACCTATGCCCATATTTTTAAAATTATTTAACCTATACCCTAATTTTTACAACTTCAGGCGCCTCCTTCTTCCCGTTACCTGTGCAAACTTCAGCTTATTTAGTGCCGATGTTTTTAAAAATGAACTAAATAACTTCAACATCTTCTACTGAACTTTTTGAAAAAGCTTTATGACAAAACTAAACTTCGGGTTATTTAGTGCTGAAGCTTTTACAAAGAGAACTAAATAACTACAGCATCTTCTGCTGAAGTTCTTGAAAAGGCTTTATGACAAAACTAATGAATCCAGGTTGAAACTTCAGCTTATTTAGTGCTGAAATTTTTACAAATGAACTAAATAACTTCATCAGCTTCTGCTGAAGTTTTTGAAAAGTTTTATGACAAAACTAATGAATCCAGGACAAACTTCAGCTTATTTAGTGCTGAAGTTTTTACAAATGAACTAAATAACTTCAGCATCTTATGCTGAAGTTTTTGAAAAAGCTTTACGAAAAACTATTAAATCCAGGACATAACTTCGGCTAAAACATGCTTAAGTACAGCAAATAGAGAACAAAACTTCAGCTAGTAGAATGCTTAAGTTCAGCAATTACAAACAACTTTAGGCACGACTCCTAGAATGCTGAAATTTTTGTGATTGCCTTTGCTACTTCAGGCCCGTATGCCTGAAGTTTATGCGAAAAGTGAGTACGCTTGCAATTTTTTTTGCAAAGCGGGTATAAGTTAAAACGTGACACAAAAAGCGGGTATAGATACAAATGCCCCGAATAATATCACACCATGTTACGAGTATTTGCGAACCATTTTAGCCTAACACTTTATAAAAAGCATTAATAGTAATCTTATAACAAAATACAATATAGTATGATATGATAAATTATATTGATCATATTATTATTTTTACTATCAGTACATCCACTAATTAAATCCGTAATATATATTTCAAAGTGAATAGCTTTGGTTAGAAAGGTAGTTGTTAAGGGACAAATAAACGTTAAAAGCTTACACTAAAATTTCCTTTTCTTTCCCAAAAGAAAGCTAGGGCTAAAGACAAAAAAGAAAGAAGAGTAAAAAGGTAGCAAAGCCCCAAAACTTAATTTACTTCCTTTTTTTTCTCATCTTTTCCTCTCTTTTCTCATCTTACCCCCACGTCCACAAAAGGAACAATCTCCTCACCTCCCCCCTTGGCTACCCCCTACC